>CAUYQG010232604.1:0-24582 GCA_963574415.1 Tarsius wallacei | reverse complement strand
GTGTGTGTGTGTGTGTGTGTGAACTCAGGGCTGTGGAAGCCCCAGGGCAGGCAAGGGCCCAGGCCGGCAGGAGCAGACACTGGAGACACCCTTGGGCTGTGCACCAGAGAAGCTTCACTGTCATGTCACCCTCAGTCTCCTACAGCTCACTCATGCACAGGAACCCAGGGGGCAGAGTCTGGCTCTTCGGGTGCAGGGGGACAGAGAGGGGTTCCCGAAGTGCAGGTGGGCAGAGGAGGGGCCATAGAGGATCTCCCAGGGTGCAGGCGGGTAGGGAGGGACAGAGGGTCTCCTGGGGCACAGGGGGGCAGAGGAGGGGACAGACAGGGGCTCCCAGGGCACGGGGGCAGGGGAGGGGACAGAGAGCGCCCCAGGGCACAGGGCATTGGAGTGGGGCAGAGAGGGTCTCCTGAGGCACAGGGGGGCAGAGAGGGGATCCCAGGGCACGGGGGGAGGGGGTAGGGTGTGGACAGAGAGAGGCTCCCGGGACGAAGAGGGCAGGGGGAGGCAAAGATGGGCGGATCTCAGACGGCGGGTTGGGGAGTGGAGAATAACCAGCTCAGTGAGGTAAACGCCAGCTGTCATATTATTTCTAGTAACGACTGGTGCTGGAGAGGCAGCGGTGGCTTGTGTGGGCCGGCCTGAGACCAGGCTGCACGTCGGGCGGCCCCAACCTGCAAGGCCATAGAGCCCGCGACTCACTACCCCTTCTGCCACCCTGGGCTCCCTTTCAGGTGTCTGAACCGCCGCCCCTCCCACTCCACAGGGACGTGTCTGTGCCTCCTCTAGCCCCTGTGGCTTCTGACTCGAGACGCCGCCGGGCTCCCCTACCCAGAGGCCATGGCCTCCTGACTCCACCCGCTGACCCACTCTCGCTGGGCGCGCCTCGTGGCCCCGTTGCCGCAGCCATGCGCACCTCCTGTTTCTGCTTTGTCCTTTCAGACTGGGAGGCTGGCCCTGAGATGGAGGAGGTGGATCCAGAGGATGACGTTTCGGAGGACAAGCCATCCGTCGCGGTGGCCTTCTGGGGACCAGCCTCCAGGGCGAGCAGGCTGGGGAGGCCACGCGGAGGCGCACGGGAGCCGCTGGGAACCCCCCGGGGGGATGCGCTCCTGGGGGCGTCCGGCCACAAACGCCATGAGCCCAAGGCGTGTGCCAACCGCCACTCCGCCACGTGCCCCAGGCCAGAGGGGCCCCAGGACGAGGCGGTCCTCCCCCACGTGACGCATGGCCAGAGCGCCCCGGGCCCGGCAGAGCGCGGCCCGCCCCCGGCGCCCTGCGCGAAGCCCTTCGGCTGCGGCGAGTGCGGCAAGGCCTTCGGCCGGAGCTCATCCCTGACCAAGCACCAGCGCGCCCACTCGGGTGAGCGGCCCTTTGCCTGCGCTGCCTGCGGGAAGCACTTCCTGGAGCGCTCGTCGCTCACCGTCCACCAGCGCGTGCACACGGGTGAGAAGCCATATGCGTGCGCGGACTGCGGCAAGGCCTTCAGCCAGCGCATGAACCTCACGGCGCACCGGCGCACGCACACAGGCGAGCGGCCCTTCGCCTGCCCCGACTGCGGCAAGGCCTTCCGCAAGACGTCGTCGCTCACGCAGCACGCGCGCGTGCACACGGGCGAGCGGCCTTACACGTGCGCTGACTGCGGCAAGGCCTTCAGCCAGAACATGCACCTGGTCGTGCACCGGCGCATGCACACGGGCGAGCGGCCCTTCGCCTGCCGCGAGTGCGGGAAGGCCTTCCCCAAGAGCTCGTCGCTGGCGCTGCACCGGCGCAACCACACGGGAGAGCGGCCCTACGTGTGCGGCGCGTGCGGCAAGGCCTTCAGCCAGAGCGCCTACCTCATCCAGCACCAGCGTGTCCACCTGGGCGCCAAGCCCTTCGAGTGCGGCGCGTGCGGCAAGGCCTTCAGCAAGAACTCCGCGCTCACGCAGCACCAGCGCATCCACACCGGCGAGAAGCCCTACGAGTGCTACGTGTGCAAGAAGCTCTTTGCGGGGCGCTCGTCCCTCGTCGTGCACCAGGCCGTGCACACCGGGGAGAAGCCCTACGTGTGCGGCGAGTGCGGCAAAGCCTTCGGCCAGAGCGCGTACCTCATCGAGCACCAGCGCATCCACACCGGCGAGAAGCCCTACCGCTGCGGCCAGTGTGGGAAGCGCTTCATCAAGAACTCCTCGCTCACGGTGCACCGGCGCACCCACACCGGTGAGAAGCCCTACTGCTGTGCGGAGTGCGGGAAGACCTTCAGCCGGAACACCAACCTGACGCGGCACCTGCGGATCCACACCTAAGGGCTGGCCTGAGAACTCGCCTTTGCGGGTCCACACCTGAGGGTTCATGCCTCACATTTAGGGTTCACACCTGAGGGCTCACACCCCAGGACTCACATGTGAAGGTTCACGCCTCCCATTTGAGGGTTCATACCTGAGGACTCCCATTTGAGAATTCACAACTGAAGGTTCACACTTGAGGCCTCACATTTAAGGGTTCACGCCTGAGGGCTCACACCTGGGGGCTCGCCCTGAAGACTCACATTTGAGGGTTCACGTCTGAGTTCACGCCTGAGCGTTCATGCCTCACATTTAGGGTTCACACCTGAGGGCTCACACCCGAGGACTCACATGTGAAGGTTCATGCCTCTCATTTGAGGGTTCATGCCTGAGGGCTCCCATTTGAGGTTTCACACCTGAAGGTTCACACTTGAGGACTCACATTTAAGGGTTCACGCCTGAAGGCTCATGCCTGAGGGCTCACACCTGAGGGTTCACACTTAAGCATGTCCAGGGGCCTCTCCATGGCTGTGCTGTAGGGTGACACTGGATGGATGGCTGCTTCCTCAGTGGTCAGTGTCAGAAATTCTCTCATTGGAGCTCTGGAGACCTCGGGGTCAGAAGGTCTTAGGAATGTGGGGGTTGTGGAGAGAGTCTCCAATAACACGTGTCCCCTTCTTACAGAGTGTTAGAAGGCAAGTCCCTTGATAGCTGACACATTTGAGGACATTTTAAAGTTCACTGTAGCTGAGCCACAGTGACAGGAGCTCCAACTAGGACCTCAGGTTTCCAGACTCGGCTCTTGGGGTCATTGTCCTGAGAGCTTAGGCCAGTGCCGGTGTACTCAAAGGCACAGTAGGGGTGAAGGAGGGGAGGGGACAGACACAACATGGTCATTGGGATATCTCTCCCCCTTCAGACTCGCCCTGGAGTCCAGGTGTAGTTTGTCACCATCTGTGAGTTTTCTCTGTGGATTGAGAGCATGAGGGGCTTTCGGTACCCATCCTCAGTCTCCCTACAGAGCTAGGAAGTGGTAGAAGTTTGCAAGTTGTTAGTGAGAGGATTTTTTTTTTCTTCCCAGTTAGTAAACAACAGTAACTGCTGCTTTGAATGCCAAAGTTTCTTAGAGTGGTCTGTTACATTTTTTTAGAAATTAAACTTTTAATTAAGGGAGACCATATCTTGTTGAAGTGTTTTAGGTGTGAAAGATACAGATACCGGTTGGCCAATCAAAATGGCTTCAATGGTTGTGGGGGAAATGGGAGGGAAGACACACCAAGAGCCTTGACATTCAAGGACTTGTTGGACTCAATGAGTATACACATCTGACCACAAACTGTGTTGGTATTATCTTTGCAGTTAAATGTGAAGGTAATTGTCTTAGTCCATTCTCACTGTTATAATACCTTAGACTGGGTAATTTATACACAATAGACATTTGTTTCTCACAGTTCTGGAGGCTGGGAAGTCCAAGGTCAAGTCTCCAGCAGATTTGGTGTCTGGTGAGGCTGCGTTTTTCATAGATATTGCCTTCTCTGTGTTCTCACTTGGTGGAAAAGGGTAAGCGAGCTCCTCAGGCTGCTTTTATAAGGCACTAATCCCGGTCATGAGGTCTCTGCCATAGTGCCCTGATCAACTCCTAACGGTTCCAGCTCTTCATATGGTTACACTGGGATTAAGTTTTCAACATGTGCATTTTGAGGGAGACATCACCATTGAGACCATATTAGTAAATTCAACTGAGTTTCCTGAAGCTGACTTGAAGTCCTGCTTACACATGGAGTCTCCCCCAAAGTCTACCTTTCTGGGGTCTCTTTGGGGCATCCTTTTTATTTTGACATACTACTGGTTGCTAATGCCCTGGTGTTTCCAATTATTCCATATTCCCTGACACTAGTGTACACAAAGAATAAATAATTCAGTTTTAAAAATTACTTGTACCAGAAGGCACACTTTGCAAGTGTGAAAAACAACCAATCTGGCCTGTATATACAAGGTGGACTCCTTTCTGAATGTCTGGCAGTCTTGTGGGCATCAGGGTGGGGTTGATCTAGACAATCACCATGGGAGCACAGCTCTGGTTCTCTGTGATTCTCTGGCTCCCCCTTCACATGTTGACATCATCCTCAGGCTGGCTCCCCTTGTGGGATCATATGGTTTCCAGCAGCAACTCTTGGCTACACATTTTCTTAGTCACATCCAGATGGAGCAAGAAGACTTCTTCCAGCCATTGAAAAAAAAAGCCCTAAGCTTCCTTCTGTTGGGCTCACCCACAAACTGATCGCTGTGCCTAGAGCAATGTTGTGTGCCAACTGGCTTAGGTCTGGGTCTTGTTCTAATCCTGATAGTGGCAAGGGAAATGGGATTGAATGCCCAGGTTGGCCTGAAAGCACCATCCACCCTTGATGTGGGTGTGGAGTCAATTCCACCCAAGTCACAGTAGGGAGAAATGGGGTGACAGAGAAGGCCACCCCCATTCACCCCACAAGGGTGACATGGGTTAGCATTGGTGGGTGGTTCATCATGCTGACCCCATTAGGTCTTGCTGCTCAGAGGTCTCTTTCTGGGAGGTCACTGTTGTGAGACGAGATCCTCAGTCTTGTCGATTCTCTGTGCTCTCTTCACCTGTTGTTCTACCGAGGGCAGGTCTATGCAAACCTGCCCCCAAAGTCAGAGGAAGCTGAGAGATGGGACAGAGGCGGAAGGCCCAGTTTCTCAGAAGGAAACGTGTAAAGGCCAGGCATGGTAGTGTGCACCTGTAGTCCCAGCTACGGGGGAGGCTGAGGCAGGAGGACTACTTGAGCCCAGGAAATCAAGGCTGTGGTGAGCCTGCTCTGCACTGCGACAGAGTGAGACCTTGACTCAAAAAGAAAAAAAAAAAATTTGGCAGGGACTTAGGAACAGAAGCCATGTCTATGTCTGTGTCTCCAGTGGCAATAAGACAAGATGGTGGATCTCCCCCACTGCCCCCAGACCCAGAGCTTATACACCACGGGGAAGGAGTGATGTGGAAGGGGTGTGTAGGACAACTGCTTAAGGTCAAGGTTTTTGACCAAGGTTGTTTAGACTCAAGCACAGGATTTATGGTAAGTACGTGCTCTTGCACAAGGAGCACTAGATAAAAATAAAAGCCTTGCAGACATTTTTAGGACTGGGGTTTATCACAAGTCAACATGGTAGGTTAGCATCCAAGAAGGAGTTGCTCTGGCCTCCACACTATTCCAGAGGAAGGGCAGAATGGCTCAAGTCCTGGTTCACTGGCCGTGTTGAAGGAGGGCGGTGGCTCCCACGTGCCTGGAGGGGCCAAGAAGTAGAGCCTCCATCTGCCCATGCAGGGTTAGTGTGCCTGTGTGCCCACATTGCCATCCTGTTGCCGAAATGCCCCCAAAGGTGCCTGTGTGGGCGTGATTGGGAAAGAATGTATGAGGGGAGCCCAAAATACCCTAGAATATCTTTTGGAGGGCAGACCCCTTGTAGTACAGGCTTCCCCAACTAGGTAAGTGTTCTAGGAACCCATCAGCATCAGTGTACCAGCTAGCAGTGATGTGCGAGGTTGGGGTCAGCTTCAGTGAATTTTTTGGGAGATTTTTTCCAACACATTTGCCCATTTCATGATGGGTGGTTTACAAGTGTGCCTGTCAATACTGTGTAGGCTGTTCAGCAGTTTTTGACCCCAAACGGCATGACCCCCATGCCATACCCTTCCTATTCACCCTATCTCTCCCTGAGCAACTTTTTATTGTTATTGTTTCCTGGATGAAAAAAGACCTCAAAGAGAAACATTTTGCCAATGTGGGAGAGATGAAACAAAAAATGACAGAAGCACTAAAAGGCATCGAAATGGATGAGTTCAAAAACTTTTGAGCAGTGGAAAAAGTGTCCCACCAGGTGTATTGCATCAAACAGGGAGTACTCCAAAGGTGGATGAAGCTTAAGCATGTAAGAATAAATACACAATTTTTAATAAATTATGTTTGGGGGGGCTTCCCCTCATATGCAAAAAGTGTAAACTTCTGTCATGACTGAAGCCCACGATGGCACATGCAGAAGAGTCTGTGACAAGTGGTGGTGGTGAAGTGTGGTTGGGTAGGAGGAGAGTGAAGAGAAAGAGGATTCTGAGCCCACTGTGTGGACTAGGTGTGGGTTGTTAGACCCCTATGTGCTGTGGTTTCTTCGTCCTGAAAATGAGCAAATAGTGAGACTCCCCAGAGTTTGATGAATGGGTCAGGTGAAGGCGAGGCTGTTGCAACTAGTGGACCCAACCACACATGAGAAGTCGAGGCTCAGGGAGATCAACCACCCGCCCATGGTCACACAGCTACACCGAGGCCCAGCTGGATGCACATCCAGTGTGACCCCAGTCCACAGCAGCACACTCTCCTCTCATCCACTCATCAGTTACTTACCTAAGACAAGATCAAAGGTGCCCAAATAAATTTACCTGTGGGCTTTGGGGGTTTGGGCAGGTTGGGGAACTGGCTTTGTAACAAGCTCTCGAGCCCCATCCATCCACCCAGGGAACGATTTGGGGCATTGCTGGCTTGTGGGCTCACCCCTGTGGGCCCTGGCTGAGTGTCTGTTTCCCTGTGTCCCCAGGCTTGGCCCCAGCATGGCCATGAAGTGGGTGCTGAGGGGGTCCAAATGACCCCTTTCTTGGGGCACGAGGAGTCCTTGCCACCCTGCTCAAAGGCGGCCCCTCGGGCCCGCCTTCTCAGAGCAATCACCTAGCTCCTCACAAGCCCCACAGGATCCAGCCTCTCACACTTCCAGCCTCCCCCTCGCTCACTCTGTTCTGGCCACACTGCCCTCCCTTCCAGTCCCAGCACTGGCCACCCGGACTTCCCCCGCAGGGCCCTCCCACTCCCTGGCCTCCCAGCCCTATTGCTCTTCCTCCAGAGGCCTGCAGGCAACAACACGGAGCTCCTTGAGAGCTGGGATGCCGTTTCAGGTACCAGCTGGGATTCAATCACCAGGTGGTGCTGCGGGAGGCATTTCGTAGGTGTGGGTGGCAGGTTGCCGGCCAGCCTTAGGGATTTCAGATGTGTCAGCTCCCACAGCCACAGGAGCCAGGCCTTTAAAATCTATCCTCTATCTGTTGCCTATATGTATAATAAGAAATAGACAGTATGGAACAGAGTATGTGTAAGAGATATATAGGATATGCAAGATATGTACAAGTTATATATATAATAAATATATAATAGGTAGTGGGGTATATAAGATATATCTACATAGGGTATATACGACATGCATAATAGCATATATAAGGTCAAGGTAACGAATAGATAACAGTATATCTATATGATATTTCTGTATAAGGTATAGATGAGATACATAATAGGATATGCAAGGTATATGTAATGAATACATAAAATATATAATCATATGTCTATATAGGATATATATATGATACATAATAGGAAATGCAAGGTACATGTAATGAACACATAAGATATAATCGTATATCTGCAGAGGATACATATGACATGCATAAAGGGATATATGAGGTATATGTAATGAATAGATAAGATATATAATAGTTTATCTACATATGATAAATGTAAGATACATAATAGAATATATAAGTGTAGGTAATGAATAGATAATAGTATATAGAAGATATCTCTGTATAAGGTATTGATGAGATACATAATAGGATATATAAGGTTTAGGAAATGAATACATAGGGTATATAATAGTATATCAATATAGGATATATATAAGATACATAATAGGATATATAAGGTATAAGTAATGAATAGATCATAGTGTGTATGTGTATATATATATGTATATATATATATGCTATCACTGTATAAGGTATTGCTTATACATAATAAGATATATAAGGTGTATGTGATGACTACATAAGGTATATAATAGTGTACATATATATATATAGGATATATATAAGATACATAATAGGATATATAAGGCTTAGGTAGTTAATTGGAGAACCCTAACTGATATGAGGTCCTCATGTAGACACGATCCTCCCTGACCCTCTCTTAGAAGTTGCAGGTCCCTTCCCACTTCATATCCCATGGCATGGACTACTGTCTCTCTTGATAGCTATTTTCTTTTCTCATCACCTGTCTCCATCACCAGCATGAGAGCAGAGATCTGGGTGTTGTTGACTCATCTCACCCTTGTCTTCCCAGCACTCAGAAGGTGCCTGGTGCACGGTAGGTGCTCAGTTAATGTCTGTTGAATAAACAAGTCAGTGATAGACGCTCAATACATGCTTCCCAACTGAACCACGAATAAACAGGTGAGCTTTCTGAGGCACCGGCCCATTCATCCTGGATCTACCACAGTCCCTGGAGACTGGATCCCACTGGGATTCCTCAGTCCCTTGTCCACCACCCCGTCTGTTTTAAATATAGGTTTTATTATTAGTTATACTATTCAGGTTTGGCGAGGCCCACAGGTTAGGAGACCATGGTCACTGACAAGACAGTTTGTGACTCACAGTTCCCAAAGGGGGGAATGCCATGTCCTGCAGGGCACAGGGAAAGGGAGTGAGGGGGATATGTGGACAGCTTTGTTGTGGATTTCAAAACAAGCAGTGGGTGAGGCAGGGTGAGCAGGCCTGGGGCTGGCTTGTCTGAATGACTGCAGTGGCTCTGGGCACAGAGACCTCCACCATTGTCTGGTTTCCCAGTCCTGGGTCATGCAGGCAGGTGCACAGCAGCCCTGAGTGTGAGAGCCAGGGGAGTGGGTGTCAGGGTGGGTCCTGAGCGGGTGGTATGCATATGAAAGGCATGCTCTCAGGGAATTGTTCGCCATCTCTAGGAATCAGCTACTCTAGGAGGGGCAGTCTCTCCAGTGTCAGCAAGGCTGAAGATGTCAAAGCATCAGAAAATAAAAGGCAGGGTCAACTGGGCGTGGTGGCTCATACCTGTAATCCCAGCACTTTGGGAGGCCGAGGAGGAAGGATCACTTGAGCACAGGAGTTTGAGACCAGCCTGGGCAACATAGCAAGACCCCATCTCTACAAAAATCTAAATAAGCCAGGTGTGATGGCGCTACCTGTAGTCCCAGATACTTGGGAGGCTGAGGGGGAAGGATCTCTGAGCCCAGGAGGTTGAGACTGCAGTGAGCTGTGGTCATGCCACTGCACTCCAGTCTGGGTGAAAGAGTGACACCCTGACTCAAAAAATAAAAGTTGTGGTCAACACACCTTCGCCACAGCCAGAGCTAAATCCCCCATCATGGAGTGGGTAGCTGGAGAAGGATCCTGGGAGACCGTGGATGCAGGGGGTCTCCCTGCCCCTTTCTGCCCGGGTGTCCCATGGCCGGAATCCCTCCCAGTACCCAGAGCCCAGTGTGCCTACCCCAGGCATGAGGAAGGGATCTTTTGGGTGGGCCAACTGCTACCGGCAGCTCTGGTTTCTGGCCCAAGGCCTCAACCCACAGACTCGGAGATGGAGAAAGACAGGGACATTCTGTCCACAGAAAGCCAGCGAGATGGCAAAGCTTCAGAATCACATGACATGAGCCAAGGATCCCCTGTGGTCACAGACTTCTCTGTGACCCCACCATGCCGAGCAGAGGACTGTGAGCATAAACCAGGTGCACTGCCCAGTGAATGCTATAGGACCCTAATAACATCTTATTATAAATGCTGTTATTTATTAATAGTGCTTTTACATTTATAGCAATGGGGTTTAAGATATTTATATATCATAGGGTTTATATGCTTTATATATATACATGTATATATATGTATATATATATATATATATATACATTTATTTATTTTTATTTTTTGAACCGGAGTCTCACTCTGTTGCCCAGGCTGGGGTGCAGTGGCACGGTCACGGCTCACGGCAGCCTCAACCTCCTGGGTTCAGGTGATCCTCCCACCTCAGCCTCCTCAGTAGCTGGAACTACAAACTACAGGCACGCACCACTAGACCCAGCTAATTTGGGGGGTTTGTGTGTGTGTGTGTGTGTGTGTGTGTGTGTGTAGAGGTGCCATCTCCCTATGTTACTCAGGCTGGTCTCAAACTCCTGGGACCAAGCAATCCTCCCACCTTCCAAATTGCTGGGCTTACAGGTGTGAGGACCATACCTGGCCTATATTTATATTAATAGAGATTTGGTGACTAATTTAGAGTAATGTTATTATCCTTCTTTTTCAGTTGAGGAAACTGAGACTCCAAGTGCTAACAATTGGTTCAATCATGGAGCAGAAAAGCCAGACTTTTTTGATGCCAACTTTCTGATTTCTAAATGGCCACAGATTTACATGTTTATTAGGAAAGGCTACTTGAGCCAGGACTTGTAGAGCACACAAAACACATCTGTGGAAAGAAGCAGACTCGACCCCCAGTTTGCAGCCTGGGTTGGGTCGTTGAGTGATGGTGTGGACTTGGGTCAGGAATGCTGGATCCAGCCGCCAAGGCCCACCTCTTACCAGCTGGTACCCAAAGAGCTTGCTCGGTGACCAGGTGTGACCCACTGCCTTCTGCACCAGGTGAGGTGAGGGGAGAGGATACAGCCCTCGTGCAGATCACCATGACTGGGTGTCACACCCTAACTGAACCTCACTCCTCACTCATGGAGTCTGACCTGACCTCACTCCATCAGCAAAAAGGTCTACTCCAGGGAGTGACTCAGGGATCAAGCCCCCTCCACCATCTCCAATCCCCAATTCTGGAGGTGCCCTGGACATGGACATGGAGCAGCAGATGGTGGGGGGTGGCATGCTCACTTCCAGACACACAGGTGAGGAGTGTTCCTTGCCCCCTCCTGCACCTGGTGGTTGAGGGCAGCGGAGTTTCTGGCAGGGCGGCCGCGGCCCTGGACCAACTTCACACCTCCGAAGAAAGGGACAATGGCCTGAATGTGTGTCCCCCAAAGTTTACATGTTGAAACCCTAGGCCACAAGATGATAGTATTAGGATGTGGGGTCTTTGGGTGTGATGAGGTCATGAGAACGGAGCCCCATAAATGGGAGCAGTGCCATTATACAAGGGACCCCAGAAGGTCCCGCACCCTTTCTACCATGTGAGAACACAGCAAGAGAGTGCCCTCAATGAACCAGGAAGCGGACTCTCACCAGACATTTGCCGGATCTTTGACCTTGGACTTCCAGCCTCCAGAGCTGTGAGAAACAAATTTCCAACTGGGCATGGTGGCTCACACCTGTAATCCCAGCATTTTGGTAGGCCAAAGTGGGAGGATTGGTTGAGTCCAGGAGCTCAAGACAAGCCTGGGCAACATAGGGAGACCTCATCTCTATAAAAATTAATAATAATAATAATAAATTTTAGAAAATAAAATAATTTCAGTTGTTTATAAATTGCCCACCCTTGGGTATTTTGTTATAGCAGCCTGAAGGGACTAAGACAACCATGAATCTGTTCTCTGTCCATGTTCAGGTACAAAATCTCTGTAATTTTGTCGTTTCAATAATAGCATATAAATAGAATCATACAGTATGTAATCTTTCCAAGTTGGCTTTTTTTCACTCAGCCTAATTCCCTTGACTATTAAGATTTTCGGCACACGGAGTGTGAAAATGACCTTTTGACTTCATTATTCCAGGTTTTGAGGTTTCCCTTCTGGGGGATCTTGGCTGATGGGAAAAGTGGAAAATGGAATCACACTGAAGTTACTTTGTATTTATTTGATCAGGAGTTAAAGAACGTTGCTCTCAAGCTTCACTCAACATCTCTCTTCCCCATTGTTGCCCCAGACTTTCTGCTTTTTGTACCCACCTACATAAACTTGGGGGGTCACCGAAAGTCACACTGTCTTACTGGCTGTAGACATTCCTTCTGGGTTGTTAACAACCTAGTTATACTTCTGTTTGAAGCCTGTAGGCTGTAGAACTGTAAACCAACCACTTGATTTTGTGGTACGCCTCTGCCTTTAGAGAGAGAGCACCCCAGCTGTCTAGCAATTGGATCGACATTTACCAGTGTTTGCATCTAAGTTTTATTTTGCTTTGGAGTTTTGCCCAGAACCCCCAAGGGGAGAAGTGAGGGACTCAGTCCATGGAGGGAGCTCAGTTAGGGGCTCATCTGAGGCAGCAGCCTCTGCCCACCTTCGAGAAGGATGAGGGGATGGAGCAACTCAGCAGGGTCTCATCAGTCAGCAGCGAGGTAGCCCTCCGTACATCACCCATAGTGACCAGGGACAGGCAGCTGAAGGGAGAGAGAGAGGATGACAGCAGGCCCCGCCCTGCCTTGTAGATGCACACACACGCACATGCACACACACACATGCACACACACACATGCACACACAGAGCAAACAGCTACACACACAACCTCCCTCCCTGCTCCTCCCTTCTCATCCACATAAACACGCAACAGACTGAGCAAACACACATGCACCAGGGCTCACAGTATGTGGATGCTTTGCCCCAACATGGCCAAGACATGGGGCAGGCAGGCACCTTGGCAGGATCAGACCCAGACCCACTCTGCCCAGAGCCCCTCGCCAGGCCCTGGACCAGGATCTACCCTGAGGCCCAGGCAGCCAAACCCCCTTATGCTTGGGGTCCAGCACTGCTACCAGATAAAAAAGCTTCCATGGTTGCAGGTTCAGGGATGGGAAATCAGTCCCCAGCTGAGGACTGCCACGCCATCCCTGGCCTCAGCCTCCTCCTCCTCATCTGAGCTGTGGAGTGGGCTGGTGGCCATCCTGACCCAGCTTGCAGGGCTCTGCAGGGAACCAAGGTCTCTCTTCTCTGTGCTGACATGGCCTTGCCTGTGACACTCCTCTGACACTTGTCACCTGGAGCTGGCAAGTGGTGATAGATGCCTGCATTTGAATTCCTGGCTGACCCTTGCCAGCTGTGTGACTTTGGAGAGTGCCTTAACTTCTTTGAGCCTCTGTTTCCTCTTCTGGAAAATGGGGAACATAGATCTGTACGTGTGAATGCCCAAAATAATGTTCACTAGAATATCAACAGCGACTTCCTCTCGAGGGTAAATTTTTATGGAGGTTTTCTTTATTTTATTAAATGGTTTTTCAGGATTAGAAACAACAACAATGCCTCTGCCTGGAATTTTCTGCATAGCCTTGGTTCTGGAAGGGACCCAGAATTACTTCTGCTTCATCCTGTTGGACAGCCCCCAGCTCACACTCCAAACTATGTGCAGATATGAGCAAGTCCAGCCAAGATCAGCCAAGCTCAGACCAGTGGAACTGTCCTGTTGATCATCAGTAATGGTTGTTACTGCTTGAAGCTACTTAATGTTGCTGTGGTTTGTTAAGCAGCAATAGCTAACTGGTACACCTTCCCAGAGTGGTTTCTCCATTGGCACTCCTGCCACTGCTGGGCAAGAATGCCTGTCTCCATCACTACCTGACCATCATGGGGAGGAACCTGTCTCCATCACTACCTAACCATCATGGGGAGGAGCTGTGCATGCCTGAGTTTTGGGATCTTCACTTCATGGAAGAAGGTCAAGAGGTGGGAGGGAGGGAGGCAGAGACGACTCATCATTCCCCAATACTTGGTCTCCCCTTCTTCCATAGTGCTAGGACCCCCAAGTGTCTCCACTGCAGCTAGGTGTGGCCATGTGATTAGGTTCTAACCAATGAGGTGTAGCGGCATCATCACGAGACAACACCTGGGAAATGGACTAATGCATTCAAATTCCATTTTTGCCACTTCTCTATTAGGAAAACTTGGGAAAGTGACTCAGTTTCCTCATCTGTATAGCGGGGATCAAGATAGTGTCTACCTGATAGTGTTGTTGTAGAGGACAAAGGGAGTCACGCAATGATGCATTTAGAGCAGTGCCCGACACAAAGTCCTATTGTGTGCCATTGTCATAAGAATACCTTTATTATCACCTCCTAAGGCCGAGGTGAGGCTTAAGTGGGACCAGGCTGCATGCTTGATATCAGGACAAGTCTCCCTGGAGTTTACTTGCCTGCCAAGACCAGAGAGAAATGTTAGGAGGAATTATGTCCACCCTTTCCCTTCCTCCCCCTCCCTTACCCCATGAAGCTCAATGGACTTTCCATTTCCTTCATGATAGATGCTCCTTTACCCAATACAAATTTCCCAAGGCATGGAAATGCATAAAAGAATTTTTATTTTCCTCTTCAGGTTTCTATTATTATTATCATTATTATTTTGAGAGACAGGATCTTGCTCTGTCACCCAAGCTGGAGTGCAGCGGCACGATCATGGTTTATGTATGCAGCCTCGAACTCCTGGGCTTAAGCAATCCTCTCACCTCAGCTGTCCAAGTAGCTGGCACTACAGGTGAGCATCACCATGCCTGGGTAACTTTTTTGATTTTTTTTTTTTTTTGGTAAAGATGAGATCTTGCTATGTTGCCCAGACTGATCTCGAACTCCTGGCCACAAGTGATCTTTCCACCTTGGCCTCCCAAATTGCTAGGATTACAGGCCTGAGCCACCATGCCTGGACTCGAGTTTCTTTTAAGAGATGCCTACAGAGGCCAGGCATGGTGGCTCATGCCTGTCATCCAGCACTATGGGAGACTGAGTTGGGTGGATTGCTTGAGCCCAGGAATTCAAGATCAGCCTGAGCAATATAGTGGGACCTCGTCTCTACAAAAAATAAACAAAATTAGCCAGCATGGTGGCATGCCTGTAGCTACTTGGGATGCTGAGGTGGAAGGATTGCTTGAGTCCAGGAGGTCAAGACTGCCATGAGCTGTTATTGTCGTCATCATGCCACTGCACTCCAGCCTGGGTGACAGAGTGGGACCCTGACACCCCCAAAGAGAGAAAGAGAGAGAGAGAGAGGTGAGAAAGAGAAAGAGAGATGCCTACAGGAAATGTAGGTCTTTATTTATAGCCGATCACCTGTTTTACAGAAAGGTTGAAAGGCGGAAAGAAATGGAGGGGAAGAAAAGAAAAGGCAGGCGTGAAGCTGGCATTTTTCTACTGCTAAATTCAGTGTAGCACAGGGAAGTTGGTGTGATCAGATATGTGTGGAAAGGAGGAGAAATTTGGGTCAGGAAGGAGCCTGAGCTATTTTTTCTTGCCTCCTTAGTGGTGAGGGAGAAGCTGTTTTAAGACACAAGGAAATGAATACCTTATACAAAGGGAGACCCAAAAAGCCCATAATTTATTTATAAAATGTGTATTTATTCTTACATGTTTCAACTTTAGTTGCCTTCAAAGTCCTCTCCATTTGATGTAATACCCCTATTGAGATGCTTTTCCCACTGCTCAAAATAGATTTTGAACTCATCAATTTTGATGACTTTTAGTGCTTCTGCTATTTTTGGTTTCACCTCTTCCACATGGGCACAACGTTTCCCTTTGAGGACTTTTTTCATCCAGGAAACTGCAAAAACAATAAAAACACTTGGGAAGAGATCAGGTGAATAGGGAGGGTGGGGCACAGGGGTCATGCTGTTTTTTATCAAAAACTGCTGAACACTCAGCGTAGTGTGGGTAGATTGTTTGTGTAAATTGCCATCATGAAATGGGCAAACACGTTGAAAGAATCTCCTCTCCCCCACGTATTTTTTTTTCACGAAGCTGAATGCAGCTTCTCACAGCAACACCAGCTGGTACACTGATGCTGACGGGTTCCTAGAACACTTACTAGTTGGGGAAACCTGTACTACAAAGGGCCTGCTCTCCAAAAGATAATTCCATTTTGCGGGGGTCCCCCTTGTAAATACTCAGAGTTTCTTCATCCTGTGATATGCAGGATAATCTCCAAAGACAAGAAGCTTTGGGTGTGAGCAGGGAGTCATTCATTCAACAAATGTCTGAGCACCTATTCTGTGTCAGGCCCTGCTCCAGGGCTGGAAACCCAGCAGTGAGCAAACCAAAGGCCTTTGCTGTATGGAACCACCACTCCCAATTTCCGACCCTGATCTGAGAGTGTGCTTGAATAGGAGTGAAGGGAGAGGCTGCTTCCACTTCGGTGGTCAGGGAGGGTTTCTCGAAGAAGGCGACATTTGAGCAGAGACCCAGTTGGCAAAGAGAAGACAGTTGTATAGACGCTTTGCTTGGAAGAGAGAGGAACTGGCAACACCAAGGAGCCATCCTTAGAAGGCTGGCTACACAGATTAGGATTCACAAATGAGAAATGAGGGAGAAGAGTTGAATTTACTGAAATGGAAAGCATTTCGACTCTCACTCTGTCCCTCAGGATGGAGTGCAGTGGTATGATTATGGCTCATTGCAGCCTCGACCTCCTGGACTCAGGTGATCCTTCCACCTCAGCCTCCCGAGTAGCTGGGACTACAGGTGTGTGCCACTAATTTTTAAAATTTTTGTAGAGATGAAGTCTTGCTATGTTGCTGTGTTGAACTCCTGGGCTCAAGCAATCCTTCCACCTTGGCCTCCCAAAGTGCTGGAATTACAGGTGTAAGCCATTGCACCCAGCCTACTGGGCACTCTTATTTGTGTGTATGTGTATGTTTTAAATGAAGGGACTTCAGAGTCTTTCACTCAGGAACTACTTACCAGTGTTGTCAGGAGCATTTCAATAACAGAGGGAGTAGTGTTTCTCTGCTAATTGTCAGTTAATAAGATAATTCACCTTCTGTGTATTTACCACTCAGACAGATTTGGTTTTTTTTAAATATGTGGGTGCATGACTTTGATTTTTAAAATGAAGTTTTAAGCCACTATATATATATTTGCTAACATTGTGTCCCAATTCCTTTTTTATTTATTCATTTTATTTATTTTATTTTATTTTATTTTATTTTTTGAGTTGGAGTCTCACTCCGTTGCCCAGACTGGAGTGCAGTGGCTGCTCCTGGCCACCGCAGCCTCAACCTGCTGGGCTCCAGCAATCCTTCCGCCTCAGCCTTCCAAGTAGCTGGAACTACAGGCGTGCGCTACCATACCCGGCTAATTTTTTGATTTATTGTAGAGATGAGGTCTCACCAAGTTGCCCAGGTGGGTCTCATTCATTTTATCTTAATCCTTTTGAAAGTGCACCTAATTTTTCACTTTCTTTCTTTATTATTCACTTAAGATCTTATTTGATACAAAATTCAAAAGGAACAAAAGAATATATAACAAAAAAGTACAGGGTTACCCCCACTAGGTTTCAAAACCTACTTCTTGCCCCCTGGCAACCATGACAATTACATAGTTTCATTTGAAGACTTCAGGGACCATCTTTCCTGTTGTGGTCCCAATATGCTGGCGAGACGATGTGGGTTTCCACAGCAACCGAAATCCTCGTCCTTCTCTGGAGATGGAGAGAAGACACAGTTTGGCTGCCCAAGAATGCATTAGGGATCCTCTCTCCAAGGACAGAGCTCCTGCATAGACCCAGGGCGAAGGCAGAGGGAATTCGACACTACCCTTCACAGACGCCCACCTCGGGGAATGTACAAGTCCTGGGGTGAGACCGGAAGGGGACAGGGACATCTCTGCTGGTGTTGAAAAGCATTTCGGGACACCTGATCTCAAACCAGGCAAAGTGGGGACCAAAGGGAAGTCCAAACTTTACCTGTACGATGTCCACTTGTATACCTAATCCTGAATTGACCCCATATCTTTAAAATAAAATATATTAAAAAGAAGAAAATGATGAAAAGCCTTCTGAAGGCGCTACCCATAGAGTATGACAGGGATGGGCATCGGAGTCGGTTGGCCTCTGGGCTACATGAGCTCCATCCCTGGATTCCTCATATATCAGATGGGTGCCCGATGTAGGCCTTGGTGTTGGGACTCAGAGGTGAGCAAGAACATTCCTGTCCTGCCTCCCAGAGAGGAGCTTACTTTCTTCCCATTTGTTTTTTTAAAGTATCATTTCATTTTGTTTCTTTGTTCGTAAGTAAACACATTTTTGGAAGGGTCAAGGGTCAAAGTATAT
Source organism: Tarsius wallacei (assembly GCA_963574415.1). NCBI lineage: Eukaryota > Metazoa > Chordata > Mammalia > Primates > Tarsiidae > Tarsius > Tarsius wallacei. The sequence goes on along the minus strand of CAUYQG010232604.1, from coordinate 6,516 downwards.
TGATAAAGCAAGATTTCCTACTGATTACATTTTGCCAGCAGGTCTCTGCTCTAGAGGTGATTACTGTTGGGAGTTTGTCTTACAGGGTGGAGGGATGTAATTTTTCTGTGCATGCCTGTATGTACCTAGAGAAATAGATGTAATTAGTGTGTGTGTGTGTGTGTGTGTGTGTGTGTGTGTGTGAATGCATTGATTCTTTTTCTTATGTATAGAATGAACCTGGTTAATATTACCCATCCCAAAATAGCAATGCAAAGTGTGTATTAGCTGTTTACTATGAGACAGTCACTATTGTTATTGGGTAAATTGTGATAATTAAATCTATGTATTATATTTCATTGATACTAAGGTGATTTGGTTTGTTGTTGTTGTTTTGCCCCTTTTTTTTTTTTTACATATTAACACCTCTCACATTGAACTATGTCTTACAATTTTCCATATCTTTGGCCTTTATTCTTTTTTCTTTTTAATATCTTAACTTTTTATTTTATAAGCAATACATGTGGAAGCAACATTGTCACGTTGTGGCTTACTATAGTCAGGAAGAAAAATTAGGTTGCATTGATAGATTGACCAAATATAGACCCTGCCTAGTCTTGGTCCCCAAATAATAAAACATTGAGCACTTTCTGTAAACCTGAACTCCTTAACAAAAGCACTTTTATCCCTAAGTATTGCGATGCTGATATTTGAAGATATGACACAAACTTTCTGGATGTGGCAACATTTAATAGACTTACTGTTTTATTATCATGAAAGAACAAACGTGATCTTGGCAAACTTGGTAATCTTGCGACTCTTATTTTAAATACCTTTGTGTGTGTGTGTACTCAGAAAACATCTGACATTATTTAATGTGTTGTTGGGTTTTCATATAAGTGATGTCAGACTACATCTGTGGTTTTGCAATTTGTCTCCCTACACACACGCACACACACACACACATACACTGTATGTCTTGAAGACATTTCCATGTCAGTCCATGAAAATCTATTTTGTTCTGTAAAATGAGAATAATAATGTCAACCAACCATAGGGTCTTGGTGAAGAACCAATAATCTTTCAATAAATGATGCTTGATTTATTTCGATTCTGTCTTTGTAAGGTGAACCTCATCAATGGGACTGCAGGAAAGCCCTGTGGGCTGAGGGTGGTGAGGAGAAATTGGGTTTCTCTGAGTAGATTTGGCAGTTCACTGCCCTTCTAGGATTTACTCTATACACCCCAAGTGGTTGGATGCTTCAAGGGTCTCAGGCAGTGAGGTGAGTTTTCTCATTTCAGTCATCCATTTTTTTCCCCTTCAAAGTAGATGGAAGAGTTTTCAATAGCAGTGAAACAAGGTTTTCAGGGATAGATTTCCCTGGGTTAAGCCCTGGATTTTTCCATTTACAAGTTGAACTTGGGCCCCTTCCAAGGGGCATGAGGCTCCCAAATGATCACTGTTTGAAATAACCTAAATGTCTTCCAGTTGGGGAATGGCAGCATAAACTAGATCCAGCCACACAGTGTGACTACCATCCTGCAGTTGTTATCAAGCATGAAGTCGATTCTTCTCCCTGAGGGATGATTCTGGCTGACAAAATTCCCCACTTGTTGCCACAGAACCCTGACTTCTGGGCCATAGTGACTGGACCAGAGCACAGAACGACAGATCACCTGCCCATAAAGTGTCCCATGGCAGAGTTGCTCAGCAAGGCATCCATAGTCTTGTATGTCTCAGTGGGACGGACCACAGGCTGCATTCTGCCATGATGTGCATGGTTCTGTTCACCCATTTTCTTTTTAATTTAATGAATTACCAACATTAAAACACTGGGATTGTTTACATTTACAAAAATCACCTTTCATTCACTCAGCCCTTCAAAACAACATTCATAGAGCATCTGGGATGTGCCAAGAAATGTTTTAGGTGCTGAAGACAGGAGTAAACTAGAAACACAGAGTCCCTACCATCATAGAGCCTAAATTCTAGAAGGCAAGGCAGACAATAAGCAAGAAAAAAAAAAAAACCCACAATGTGATGAGCTCCAGCTTCTTTTGGGAATTTGGAGTATCAAAACTCACTGTGCTATCAACTCCATTCAAGGATAGAAAAAAATAGGTACAAGCCATATCACAGTGGTTTTAGCTGGGAAAAGAGCTCAAAGCCAGATCCTCAATGCTCACTACCCTCTGAAGAGCTGTGGTCATCATCTTATTTAGGGCAAGAGATGTGATTTAGGCAACCTGGGTGCCCTCTGCAATGTCCAGCACATCTTGGGTGCTCTGCCCATGTCTGTCTCTTGAGTGACTGGAGCAGCTGAGGCTTACCCGGTAATCAGATCTTTGGGAAGAACAAACTTGTTCATTCATTCATTCAGCAATCACGGAGTGATAGAATTTTATGCCAGAAACTCATTCTTGAAGAGCCTGCACAATTCAAAACCCACATAATTTAAGGTGAATATTGACAAAGGATGGTGAATCTATTTACCAGCCGAGGTGACACTAAAATAACAAACAGTAATTTACAGTGTGTGATTGATTGTATTCAAAATTATGAATTTTAAGAATTGTTTAAATTGTAAAACTTCTTGTCATTAAAAAATGCCACTTGAAGCTCATGATTCTACAATAATGACCATCTCGTGACCCTATCTTGCAACATAAAAACTGGTGCCTTGCCAGTAGCTCACACATATGCTTATATAGCACTATTCACCCCATCTTTCTACTTCCCCCAACCCAAAGTAATCAACAGCCCGAACCCTGGGCACTTCCTTCCCTTACTTTCCTTTCTGTACATTTCCCTTCCCAGAGCTGTTTTGGAACATGTTAATAATATCAGTCAGGTTGTGGCCAGGCCTCGCTGTTCTAAGAACCAAAGCTGTCACTTAAAAATGACTTTGCAGTTTTTGCCCTCATCTGCTTTCATCCCACGCTCTCCACAGCCCAGGGAGTTTGTTTCCAGGCAACAGAAGGGCTTTCCCCAGGCGAATGGGTTTTTTGAAGGGGGAAAAAATCCTCTCCAGCTAGTGTCTGTAGAGGTTCAGCATCATGGACTGCCCCCCACCTCCCACAGGGCAGTCCGTGCAGGAATGGTTCGGCACCGCAGGCAGCCCAGCTAGGATAGTTCAGCACCACAAACAGCTTATGCGGAAAGTGTTTTCAGCACCGCGGGCAGACCCAGACCCACGGGACAGCCCCGCTTGAATGGGTCAGTACAGTGGACAGACCGCGCTAGAACGTGCTCGGCACCGCATACAGCTCCAACCCCACAGAACTTCCCTGCTGGACTAGTTCAGCATCGTGGGCAGTTCACGCGGAAAGTGTTTTCAGCCCTATGGACAGCCACAGCCCCATACGACGGCCCTGTGTGAATAATTCAGCACCGCGGACGGCGCCCCCCACCCCACTGCAGGAATAGTTCAGCACCGCGGAAAACCTCAAGCTGAAAATGTTTTCAGCACCACGGACAGTCCCGTTCGAGTGGTTCGGGACCACGGACAGCTCTTCCTGGAATTGGTTCGGCGTCAGCGGACAGCTCTAGACTCACAGGACAGCCCTGCAGGAATAGTTTGGGTCCTCGGACTGCCCCAGCCTCAACCCCACATGTAACCCTGCGGGAATTGTTCAGCACCGCGGACAGCTCACACCGGATTGTGTTCGGCACCATGGAGAGCCCCTGCCTCAGTCCCACATAATAGCCCTGCGTGAATGTTTCAGCACCGCGGACAACCCGCGCTGGAAACAATTCAACACCACGGACAGCCCCAGCCCCACAAATAGTTCTGCGGTGAAGTTTCGGCACCGCGGGCAGCTCCTACTGAAACGGTTCAGCACCGCGGAGAGCCGCCTGCAAGTAGTTTGCAGGGATGTTTCAGCACCGCGGACAGCTCTGTTGGGTGGTTCAGGGCCACGGACAGCGACGAGTGGTGGGGGTTTTTGCCACCACAGGGTTAGATTCAGGCGCTTTTCTGAGTTGATTCCTGGGCCCCCTCCCCTGCCCTGGCCCCTGGAGTCTTTGATGGAGCTATTTACATAAACCAGGCTCTCCTGGTGTTAACCTCAGAAATGCAGGCAACACAAAAACTAACAGGCCGGAGAGGGAACTCTGGGCTTCTCCACAAAAAGGCCTTGATCCCATTCAGTGCACTTTGGGGCACTCGGTTGCTCAAAATCAGAACGTTTTCCCTGATTCCTCTCTTCCTCTCATGACTCGCATTCTTGTCTCTCAGGGAGAAATCACCTCTGAGTTACTCAATAGCATTCTATCCCCCAGGATTCTGAGGAAACTCCTCAAGCTTGAATCTATTTTAAGAACAACCCATCATTCATCTGGACTGTCAGGGTCACAACTGGAGTTTTCCCCCATGGTCAGGACCTGGTGTTCAGTAATTATAGTGATAATATAGTGACACTTACTGAGCACTCAATATGTATAAGACATGTATTCACTTATTTGATGTTCTCAATAGCCCAGTGAGGTAGGAACTATCATTGTCCCAATTTTGCAGATAAGGAAACTGAGACCCCGTGAATCTCAAAGTTACACAGCTGGTGAGTGGTTGGAGCTGCATCTGAAGATCCAACTCTTAGCCCCCTCAAGGCTCTGTGACTTGGGGCAGCTTCTTGAGTATCCTGCATGAAATGTCTTGTTGCCAAAGGAAGCGATGAGGATTGGATGAAAAGTCTAACTCTTTGCCAGCTTGTCTCTTCCTCTTCACACTCTGAATTATCCTTGGAATGACCAGAAATCCATCTCCTAAACATCTAGATGGAGGACGTCTCCCCTCCCAATTGTGTGACATATATGGAAACTCCTAAGCAAATTCAATCCCGACCCTTCCATATTCTTGCTTTGTGTCCTATGGGTAATTCATCTAAGTCCTTTATGCCTCAGTTACCTTCTCTATAAAATGGAGGTGATGATCCGATCACTTGGGGCTGTTGGAATTAAACAAGATAATGTACACAAGATACCTTGCTCACATTTGTTGAACAAATGACAGTTATTTTGAGTTTTTTCTCTGAATAATCAGGGTCATTCAATTTTCTGTCCATTTGGAAAAGCAAGTTAAATTCTTACATCATACCATTCAAAAAAATTCCAGCAGGTTCAAGCAACTAAACATATAAGACTGTAGAGTATAAGATCATACAGAAAAATGTGGTTATGAGAGTGGGTTAGGAAGGGCATCTTACGTAGGACTCCACAAGCAAAAAGTGTAAAAAAAAAAAACTTGTGTTTTTAAAATTCAAAACTTTAGACACTGTGTAAACAAAATTAAAAGGCAAGGGACAGTCTAAGAGAAAATATTTGCCACAGATTGAATAACAGGTACATGATAACTGTCCAGAATATAAAGGAATGCCTATCAATCACTAGGAAAAGCAACATGAACAAACAGGAGACAGAACTCAGAGGAGAAAACAAGCCTGGTCAACAAACATATGGATTGGCTTCCTCGCTATTTCCAGGGGAATGAAAATAAGATTACAAAGGGAGCCAGGCTCGGTGGCTCAGCCTGTAATCTTGCGCTTTGGGAGGCTGAGATGAGTGGATTGCCTGAGCCCGCGGGTTCGAGACCCACCTGGGCAACTTGGCGAGACCTCATCTCTACAATAAATTTTTTTTTAAAAATTAGCCGGGTGTGGTAGCTCGCGCCTGTAGTTCCAGCTACTTGGAAGGCTGAGGCGAAAGGATCGCCGGAGCCCAGCAGGTCGAGGCTGCAGTGGCCGGGAGCGGCCACTGCACTCCAGTCTGGGTGACAGAGTAAGACTCCAACTCAAAAAAAAAAAAAAAAAAAAAATTACAAAGGGAGAGTGTTTTTTTCCCCCTCGCTTATGTTTTTGTTAAAAATTTTTTTAAATTGAGGTAGCCTTCATGAGGGCTGTAGTCGTTGCTTTGTAAACTTTGAATGATGATGATAATTGGATACTAACAGTTATTAGGCAATGTTATAAGAACTGTCACAAATTACTCACTTTTTATTTTCATGCAATCCTGGGAGGTGGCAACCGTAATTATTCCCACTTAACAGAAGGGGCAACCGAGGCTCGGAAATGTTGAGTAGCGCACCAAGGACACAAAGCCAGCTCCTGACGCCAGCGGCTGGTCACCCTGTCCCCGATCCCCTCGCACCCGGACCTCACCCCGCCTCCCCTCCGCCCGACCACCCGCCCCCAGGTTAGCAGACTGGAGAGCCACTAAGGGGCGTGAGCAGGGCCGTCGGCCTCCGCGGGCGTCTGCCGCAGGGGAAGTCGACAAAAGCTACGTGCCCGGCAGCTGGGGATGGAAGCGCAGCGCCACGCCCCCCCCGCGGCCACGCCGCCGGCCCGCCTCTGCCTTCCTCTCCTCCCTCCAGGGGCAGGCTTCCTGGGGCGGAGGAGGGAGAGGGCCGCCCACCCACCCCCCTCCCCCCCCACCCCCCAACCCCCCACCCCCCCCCACCCCCCCCCCCCCCCCCCGCGGGGCGCCCCCCCCGCCCGGGGGGGCGCCCCCGGGCCGGGGCCCCCCCGGGGGGTGGGGGGGGG
>CAUYQG010232599.1:0-19802 GCA_963574415.1 Tarsius wallacei | reverse complement strand
AGATATGGAGTACAATTCAAGATTAGGTATACAAGTGGTCATGATACATGTAATGTTTTGATCTCCCTTTGGTCCCCACTTTGCCTGGTTTGAGATCAAGTACCCTTGTGGATGTTTTGTGTTCTCCCTCAGGCAATTTCCAGCTACTGCACATCCTTTTCTTATAGTGTTACGGTAAATGCTCAGGGTTCACTTATGAGCGAGAACATGAGGTATTCAGTTCTTTGTTTCTGTGGTAGATCACTGAGTATTATAGACTCTAAATCCATCCAAGTTGCTATGAAGTTCATAACTTTGTCCTTCTTTATGGCTGCATAATATTACATCATGTACATGTACCACATTGTTTTAATTCAGTTCAGTTTCGATAGGCACCATGGTTGGTTCCATGTTTTTGCTATTGTAAATAGTGCTGCAATAAACATGCATGTGGAGGCATCTTTTGTGTAGAGTGATTTAACTTCCTCTGGACAATTCCCAGAAGGGGGATTACTGGATCGCATAGAAGGTCAATTTCTAGTTCTTTTAGGAATTGCCACACAGTTTTCCATAGAGGTTGAACTAGTTTGCATTCCCACCAACAGTGTAGAATCCTTGCCAGCATCTGTTGTTTTTGGTTTTATTAATGATGGCCATTCTTACTAGGGTTAAGTGGTCTCTCAATGTGGTTTTGATTTGCATTTATCTGATGATTAGTGAGACTGAGCATTTTTTCATGTGTCTTTTGGCTGCTTGTATATCTTCTGTCGAGAAGTGTCTATGTCTTTTGCCTACTTTTTTTTTACTTTTATATTTTTTTTTATTTTAAAGATGTGGGATACAATTCAGGGTAAGGTATACAAATGTTCATTATGCGGGTACCCTTGTTAAGGAGGTGTGTCCCCCTCCCCTGGCTGTTTCCCTCAACTGCCAATCCCAACCCCCTTCCCCTGGAAGTTTCAAACTACTGCCAATCCCTTTCATGTAGTATTATGGTAATTGTTCAAGCTCCACTTGTGAGTGAGAACATACAGTACTCTGTTCTTTGTTTCTGTGATAGATCATTGAGTATGATAGACTCTAAATCCATCCAAGTTGCTGTGAAGTCCATATGTTTGTCTTTCTTTATGGCTGCATAATATTCCATTTTGTATATGTAACACATTTTTTTATCCAGTACAGCTTTGATGGGCAGTATGGTTGGTTCCATGTTTTTGCTGTTGTGAATAGAGCTGCCACAATCATGTGTTTACAGGTATCTTTTTTGTAGAATGATTTGAGTTCCTCCAGGTATATTCTCAATAGGGGAATTGCTGGGTCATATGGAAAGTCAATGTCTAGTTCTTTCAGAAATCACCACACTGTCTTCCAAAGAGGTTGCACGAGTTTGCATTCCCACCAGCAGTGTAGAAGTGTTCCTTTTTCTCTGCATCCTCGCCAGCATCTATTGTTTGTTTTATTAATAATGGCCATTCTTACTGGGGTTAGGAGTATCTGAATGTGATTTTGATTAGCATTTCTCTGATGTTTAGTGAGGCTGAGTACTTTTTCAGGTGTCTTTTGGCTGTTTGTCCACTTTTTAATGGAGCCGTTTGTTTTCTTCCTTTCAGCAGGTTTGAGTTCTTTGTAGATCCTATATGTTTGGCCTTTGTCAGATATACAGTTGGCAAATATATATTTTTTTCCTATTCTGTGTGCTGTCTCCCTGCTGTCTTGATGACTTCTTTTGCTTTGCAGAAGCTTTTCAGTTTGATGAGGTCCCACTTGTCTATCTTATCACTTATGGCATGGTCTTTTGGAGTTTTGATCAAGAATTGGTTGCCGATTCTAATTTCTGCAAGGTTGTCTCTTGTGTTTTCTAAGTTTCTTAAAGTTTGAGGTTTTACATTTAGTTCCTTGATCTATTTGGGGTTGATTTTTGTGTGAGGTGATAGGTAGGGGTCCTGTTTCAATCTTCTGCATGTGGTCAGCCAGTTTTCTCAGCATCATTTACTGAATAGAATCTCTTCTTCCAAGTGGTTGTTGGTGGAGGCTTTGTTGAAAATGAGTTGATTAAGAAATTGAGGTTTTGCTTCCAGAATCTCTGTCCTGTTCCATTGGTCTATATGTCTATTCTTGTACCACTACCAGGTTGTTTTGATTATTGTAGCATTATAATATAGTTTAAAGCCTGGAAGTGTGATACTTTTTGCTTTGTTTATCTGGCTAAGGATTATTTTAGCTATTCGTGGTCATTTATTGTTTCATATGAATTTCTGTATTGTCGTTTCCAGGACTGAGAAGAATAATATTGGTAATTTAGTGGGTATTGTGCTGAATCTGTAGATTGCCTTTGATATGACGAACATTTTAATAATGTTGATTCTTCTTATCTATGAGCTTGGAATATTTTTTTTTCCATTTGTTTGTGTCACCATTGACTTCTTTGAGCAGTGTTTTGTAGTTTTCGTTGTAAAGATCTTTCACTTCTCCGGTTTGGATGATGCTAAGGTATTTCATTTTTGTATGTGTGGCTTTTGTGAATGGGATTGTGTTTTTATTTGATTCTCTGCCTGTTTGTAGTTGTTGTATAAGAATGTGACTGCCTTTGCACATTGATTTTGAACCCTTTCGCCAAAGTCCTTTATCAGTGCAAGGAGGTTTTTGAAAGATTATCTTGGATTTTCAAGGTATAGGATCACATTGTTAGCAAAGAGAGATAACTTGACTTCCTCTTTTCCCATTTGGATGCCCCTGATTCCTTTCTCTTGTCTGATTGCTATAGCTAGGACTTCCAACACTGTTGAAGAGGAGCAGTGAGAGTAGGCAGTGTCTTGTCTTGTTCTGGTTTTCAAAGGAAAGTCTTCCAATTTCTGACTGTTTAGCAATATGTTGGCTGTGGGTTTATCACAGATAGGTCTTATTATTTTGAGGTATCTATGCCTAGGTGTTCAAGGGTTTTTATGAAGAAGGGATGCTGGATTTTATTGAAAGTTTTTTCTGGATCAAATGGTATAATCATGTGGTTTTTATTTTTATATCAGTTGATATATTTAATTACATTTATGGATTGTATATGTTGAGCCAGCCCTGTATCTTAGGGATGCAGCCTACTTGGTCATGGTGGATGATCTTTGAGATGCATTGTTGGATCTAATTTGCTAGAATCTTGTTGAGAATTTTTGCATCTATGTTCATTAGGGATACTGGCCTGTAGTTCTCTTTCTTTATTGGATCTTTCTCTGGTTTTGGTATCAGTGTGACATTATCTTCATAAAATGATTTGGGGAGAGTTCCATTTTTCTTGATTGCCTGGAATACTTTCAATCAGTTCCTCCTTGTACGTATTGTAGAATTCTGCTGGAAATCTATCTGGTCCAGAGACTTTTTTATTTTTTGTACGTGGTTTTCTTGACAGAGTCAATCTCCTGGGCTGTTATTGGTGTATTTAGAATCTCAATTTCTTCTTGTATCAACCTAGGGAGGTTGTATGATGTCAGAAATTCCTCCATTTCATTAAGGTTATTAAATTTGATTCCATAATGGTGTGCATAGCAATCTCTAATAATCTTTTGCATTTCTTCAGGGTCAGTTGTGAATTGACCTTTTGCATTCCTGATTGTGTTTATTTAGACTTTTTCTCTCTTTTTCTTGGTCATTCTGGCTGGGGGGGGCATCAATCTTGTTTATCCTTTCAAAGAAACATCTTTTTGTTTTGTTGGTGTTTTCTGTGATATGTTTGTCTTCTATATCCCATATTGGAGCTTTTACTTTGGTTCTCTGGATTCTTCTGATGAATTTAAGGTTTTGATGGTCCTGCCTTTCCAGCTCTCTTAGGTGATTTGTTATGCTGTTTACTTGTTCTCTTTCTATTTTCTTGATGTGTGTTCATAGAGATATAAATTCCCCTTTGAGTACTGTTTTCATGGCATCCCAGAGGTTTTGGTAAGATGTTTCTTCATTCTTATTTCCAGGAATCTTTTAATTTCTGTTTCAATTTCTGTGTTGACCCAGGAGTAGTTCAGCATCATGTTGTTTAGAGTTCATTTTTTTGTGGGTTTTGGGGGAGTTCTGCTGGTGGTAATATTTACTTTTATTACTCTATGATCTTAGAAAGTGTGTGATAGTATTTTGGTCTTGTGAAATTTCTTTATTCTTGATTTATGGCCGAGATATGTGGTTGATCTTGGAGTACATTCCATGTGGTGGTGAGTAGAATGTATATTCTGTGGTTGTTATATATTAAGTCCATTGGTTAAGCATCAAGTTAAGGTTCCAATGATTGATCTAGATAACAATCTATCTAGGGTTGTTAGTGGGGTATTTAATTGTCCAACTATGGCAGTGTTAGAGTCAATATCTTTTTATAGTTTACTTAGTAACCAACTTTATAAAAGCCAGTGCTCTTGTGTTGTGTGCAAATATGTTTAAGATGAATATTTCCTGTTGATTGATTAAATCTTTCATCATTATATAGTGTCCTTCTGTTTCTGTTTAAATTTTTGATAGCAAGCTTAAAGTTTGCTTTGTCTGATATTACTATCACAACTCCTGCCTTCTTTTGTGACCTACTTGCCTGAAAGCTTGTTTTCTATCCTCTAACATTGAGTCTGTGGAGCTCCTTTGTGGTGAGATGAATTTCCTGGAGGCAGCAAATTACTGGGTCATGTGTTTTTACCCAGTTTGTCATTCTATGCCTTTTCAGTAGTGCATTTAATCCATTCACATTCAGGCAGATTATTGAAATATAAGGGTATGCCGCTATCATAATGCTCTTATAAATATGTTTTATTTTCATTTTGCTTTTGTGTTCATTTATGTGTGTGTTTTCATTTTTGTGGGTATGTCATGTATTCTGCTTCTCTGCGTTTGTTGGCAATCTTGTAATGTATATAGTCTTTCTTTTGTTTCTTTTTTCTTCTGTTCACAACACCTTTTTAAGTGCCTCCTGTAGAGCTGGTCTCAAAGCAGCATATTCTCCTAGGAATTGGATATCTGGGAAGGAATTTGGTTCTCCATCGCTGATGAAGCTTAACTTGACTGGGTAGGAAATGCTTGGTTGATATTGTTTATCTTTGAGAACATTAAAGATTGGGCTCAATTCCTTCTGGCCTATAGTATTTCTGCAGATAAGTCTGCAGTAATTCTGATTGGTCTTCCCCAGTAGGTAGTCTGACCTTTTTCCCTTGCTGTTTTTAGGATTTTTTTTCTTTTATACTTACTTTGTGTAGGCAAATTACTGTATGTCTAGGGGTTGGTCTTCTCATAAGAAGTCTTGCAGGGGTTCTCCAAATTTCTGAATCATCTCTCTGGCTAGATGAAGGAATTTTCTTGAATTACCTTATGGAATGATTGTTTCAGGATGTTTTCCATTTCTCTTTCTATTTTAGGTATTCCAATCAGATGTAGGTTTGGTTTCTTGATAAAAAATCGCACATCTATTGGAGGGTTTCCTCTTTCTTCTTATGTTTTTTTTTCTATATTTTTAATAGATTGGGTTAATACCATATTTTGGTCTTCCATCTCTGAAATTCATTCTTCCACTTGGTCAATTCTGCTTCCCATCCTTGTTGATTTATTATTTATTTCTTGGATGGAGTTCTTTATTTCTGTTATTTCTAAGTATGCTTTCTTGAGTCTGTCTACCTCCATTGCAATTTCATTTGCAGCCAAATGAGATAATCAAACATACAAACAAATACATCCCCAAGAAAGTGCTGATAAAGAGTTTTCAGCTTTAGTATGTCTCTTGTGGGACTTCTCTCTTTTGACAGGTTCTGTGACTGCAGAGCTGTTACTGCAGGTTCCCTATTCACAGTTGGAACTTAAGATTTTAGAATCTTCACCCAATGCTGCCTGCAACTGATAGATGTCACAAGCCTGTGTGAGGGAAGCGGGCTGAAATAAATTGACACAGCATCTCTCAGGATCTCACCCCCTTCCTTTCTCTTCCAGCATTGTCACAGCTCCAAGTGCATACAGTTCTTGGCAGGGGAATAGGGTCTTCTGTCTCTGCCCCACACTCCTAATCTCTTTTGCTTGTTGTTAGGCACAGGGGACGGGGAGGAGGGTGAGTTAGACACTCACCATCCTCCTTCTCAGGCACTTCCACTGTCTGCATCTATCACCCAGCGGCTGGCTTATGGCGGAGGGTGCATCTTCTGGGGTTCCGCATCTGCTGTTACCCACCAGGACCTGTGCAATGGTAAAAATGTTCTCTGAGGTCTCAAAGAGCAGTTCCAGTGCAACACAGAGATCAGCCCTGGTCTCAAGGCATAGTTCTGTTGTTCCACAGAGGTCACTCTGAAGCTTTTCTCTGCTCAGGCATTAGAGAGTCTGCTCAGTTTCTCTGCTGGCTGCTGTCCCTGCCACCTATGGGGTCCACAACTCTGGATCTTGGGACACAACAGCAAGGCTCTGGAGTCCAGTCCAGACTTGGTGTAACTTCCCTTTCTGTTTACTCAGGACTTTGCCTCAGACTCCATTGCTGTGCTCTCTCCTCATCCCTCACAGCCAGCGTTCAGCCCAGTGCTGTGGAGTCAGCAAGTGCTCCAGTGTTTCTTCCCAGGAAAAGCTCTACTCTACTAATTTTAGAAAATGGCACTTAATTTCTGCACTCTGGAGAGTACTAGGATCCAAGCAGAGCAGCTGTGGCACCAGTGACTTCACATGGAGGGCCTTGGTCACTTGCTCTCAAGTACCCACTCAGTCTCACTCTCCCACTGACACACAGAAACATGCAGAATTGTCAATACAGTCACTCGCACACACAGGGACTTGTTCAGTCTGACTGGCTATGCCCCCATCTTCCTGGAAGTCCCTTAATGCATTTATTTATCAATGATTTGCTTTGAATTGTCAACAAACTCCAGAGGCAATAGGTTTGAACATACAGGCAAAAAATGAAACTATTGCTTCTTTCTGTATACTTTTGTTCTCTGTTGAGGAGATGGATATGTAAAATAATGATTACATTCCGATAATGTATTTTCTGAAATCCAAGAGAAACAGACACGACACAAGTGGAGTGCCTGAAATAGAGCTGAAATGAGCCTAGGAAATCCTAGGACAGCATCTGAACTAAAATTCAAGAGATAGTTTGCCAGATGAACATTCGCAGGAAGAACTTTCAGGAATAAAGAACTGCTTAAGGAAAGGTTTGAGATATGAGAAATCATAGTTTTTGCAAAGAAACACAATTATTGTTATGTATAAAAACTAAGTGGACAAGTAGAGATGTATCTAGAGGAGTGTTCAAAGGCAGATATCTTATGCATAAAAGTTTCAAATGTATTGTGAAGACTTTTAGGATCAAATGAATATTGATGAAGACAAAGAAAAATAAGATACCCCTGGCTCGGTGTCTCATCCTGTAATCCTGTGCCTTTGGGAGGCTGAGGTGAGTGGATTGCCTGAGCTGGCGGGTTCGAGACCCACCTGGGCAACTTGGCAAGACCTCATCTCTATAATAAACCAAAAAGTAGCCGGGTGTGGTAGCGCGTGCCTGTAGTTCCAGCTATTTGGAAGGCTGAGGTGAAAGAATCGCCAGAGTCCAACAGGTCGAGGCTGCAGTGGCCGCTCACGGCCACTGCACTCCAATCTGGGTGACAGAGTGAGACTCCAACTCAAAAAAAGAAAAAGAAAAAGAAGATATATATGGAAGAACAATCACTATGGTGGCAGACTGGGGACTAGGACCAGACACACAGAAATTATTACACTTGTCCAGAGAAGGTAATACATCCATGGGACTTGGTTAATGAGAAAGGTAATGGGCAAAAGAAGAAACAACTTTTGTGTATGTGTGTGATATTCTAGAGTCATCCTTCAAGAATTTAAAGATTAATTCAAGCTGAGTAGAAAGAAGCTTGAAAGAAAATCTGATAGAACTTCATTCGTTAACAAATGTTGATGAATAAAAAACAAAATATTACTGATGAATCTACAGACTTTAAGCAACAGGAGGCTACTTATATAATAATAAATAAAAATATGTGAGTGAATTTGGGTATAAGATAACAAGCTCAAAGTTGTATCTATTAAATTAGAGGAACTCTTGGAATATCCAGCTAAAGAATGCTGGCAAATATTTGGATGCATAGCTGTGAGGATAGTTTAGGCATCTGTGTGTTAGAGTCATTTTTACAAAAGTGACAGTAGAAATGTTAAATACCAAGTAAAATAAGCCTTGGAGAATGTGTGAAGTGAGAAACAACAAGGGATGAAGCTAAAAAGCCTTGGAAATATCCACTTTATGAAATGGGTAAGAATAAAACTAGCAAAGGAGATAGAAACAACTGAGACGTAGAATGAAAAGTTGATGACAGGATCTCAGAAATTAAGAAGAGAGAAAATTTGAAAATATTCCCACGATATTGTTATATTTTTAAAGTTCCAGCTCATTTGTTTTGTTTAATATCCTACAATTTGGGCCTGCCTGATTGTTTCCTCAGGATTAGATTCAGGGTCTTTTCCTTTTTCTTTTTTTAACAGGATTATCAAATAGGTCATATTGTTATTTTCAAGCTATCATGTCTTAAGGCATGTAACGTCAATTTGTTTCATTATTGGTCATGTTAAGCTCCATCACATAATTGAAATGGTGTCTGCCTGACTGTTATATTGTAACGCTGTACAATTCCCTTTTGTAAGTAATGATTAATGGGTGAGGTGACAATTTGAAACTGTGTAAATAACCTGTTTTCCAACAATAATCTGTCCAAAGTTTAGGATCAATTCAGAATCCTTTCCTGAATAATTTTTACCAATTTTCTGTGAAATGGTTATTTGTCAAAATTTGTTATTCCTTCCATACTTATTAGTTGGTATTTTGTGAAATTAATTTTTATTCAAGAGTTAAGCTAATTGATGAGCAATTTTACTGTTGTCATCATTGAAGAAAATACATAACTATTACAGAACTTTGCTATAACACTTTATCGTACTTCATATAAAATTCAAAAGGAAACTCATTTATAGTTTAGAGAAATGTTTTCCAAGTTTAAAATTAATTTAAGTCATATCTTTCCTTCTCTAGCACTAATTTAGCTAGTACTTAATTAAATTCTCAAAAAGAAAAAAAAAACATGACTTTTGAAACCTACAAAATATCTAATTTCCACAAATGGCATAAGAATTAACTGATTTACTTTGTGAAGTGTATTAAAAATGAGATAAGACATGTGTGCTAAAAGCTATTTCCATCCCTTTTAAGCTAAAAAGCAAAATTGGAAGGAAGCTATGTTCTCCCACATTTTTTCCTAGCCAATAAAAATATTTTTCCTATCAATTATAAGGTAACCATTATAAAAAGCAAGTGGAATCAAATAATCATAGTATGGTAACATCACCGGACTAACAGTATGTTGAAAAACACTCCTATAGCCTGTAACAACAAATGATTTTGTTATCACTCATTAGCTACAAAAAACTGCAGGAGACTGCCTAGAGAACTCCCAGAAAGAATTTTAAAGCAAATTCATAAAATTAGACTGAATTAAACAACTTGAAATGTAATTGGAGTCCTATGAAGAAAAATTAAACATAGTAACAGCAGAAAGATTCTTTTGTCGCTGCAGTGCAGATTAACATCTGGAGAACATTTTTCTTTTTTCCCATATGTCAGAATGAAATTTTTCTTGAACAACTTGACCTGAGCAAGTATTTTTTAAAATAACTATAATTTGTAAAAAGTTTAAATGGAAAGATGTTCTCAAAGTTTGCAATATACTCATTCTCACAGCCGTAGTGCAGTTTTTCTTACCTGGAATATATTAGACTTTCAATTCCAACTGCATTTTATTTTTCTTTCTCCATTGACACCAGAGGTAGATTCGTATTTTTGCAATTGAACTCTGATGGCCATTTGATGATCAGAAAAAGAAATGAATGCCTTGACATTCTGTAATCTGATGACGTTGTATCTTTTGCTTCAATTAGTTCCAATAAAATTCATTGTAATTTATTAAAATCATTATTACAACTATTTATTTTGATGGACAGGGTGATAGACGTTGATCTCAAAGAGCTATCCTGATAAGTGGTAGGTGTTAAAATCAGGGTTACAGTAACAATGAACTATACATGGAATTAATTACTTATATGAGAAGAGAAAGATGGAGATGAAATCATTGTTTCTTGTGTGGAGACAGATAAAAACACCCAATAGGAGGATGCTTATGAGTTGTGTGTTGAAAGAGTAAACATTTTTTAGCAGGCAAATGAGAAAGGAGGCAGGGACTGAGAATGGCCTTCTAGCTGAAGGGGCGAGAGGAGGACAGAGAAATCATGCCAGTAGTTTGAATGGAAAAGACCTGTGTTGCACATTTAATTAACAACAGGAAATAGCAAGGGCTTACAAGGAAGAAGAAGACACAATATAAGGTGTTAGAAAATTAGGCAGCTCTCACAGTCATGATATAATTTTCCCCTAGGGCATGCACTTTTCAACAATTCTCAGACCACACTCAAATGGAACTACCTCTAAATATTTGAGTATGTGGAGGGGGCAGGGGAGGTGGTGTGACTGTGTGCATATACACAGGTGTTGTTTGTAAAGGTCAGGTGTTGCATTTGATAAGTATGTATCAAAAAGAAGTCCTGTTTGCTCTCTGAGATTTCTACATATTATCTCTCTGAGTTTTCTACTAATTATCTGTTGCCCAGTGGGGTGTGGCATGATACTCATGGTTTCTTTGACTCACTGTTGAAAGGCATTTCAGAGCAGCTAGTTTAGTTTTAAAACAGAATTTACTAGAAAAAGAATGAGAGAGAGAAAAACACGATGAGGCAGGGGAGACTTGGAAAGACCTTGCTTTCGTTTTATACAAGAAACTTAATATAGTTACACAATAATTATCATGCTAAAAAGAGTGAGTTACAGGTATCTGCCCCAGAGAGATTACCATCCCCATCTCTGATGTACTGAGGGGTGACCTTTCCCTAAACAGGCATCCTGCCTTTTACAGGGAACTTGATAGACTGATTATTATGCTAATCCATAATTTAAAAGATAATCTGATTTTCACTTTCTACATCTTGAATGGGCTTTTCTTTGACGAGCTGAGGGGGTGAGGCCGACAGAAAATTCCACATTTTAGTAATAGGGTGGCCAGGCCTGTAAGAAAGACATCTGAACGTTTTCTTATTTTAAAACTTAAAACTGCCTACACAAAATTGATCTATGTCTATGTACCCTACACTGAATATCTTGCCTCATTATTGAATCCAACTTTCAATTTACCATTAGACAAAAGAGATGCATTTTCTTCTAAACTTGATCCCTGTCCAAGCTTTCTGAGCATAGTGGGCTACAAGATATTTAGACTGTAGGACTAACATTATGTTCTTCTGGAGTCTAACATATAACTGACGTAGGAGACAGTTTATCAGGATCCTCAAATGAGTAGAATTTTTTTTCCTAATATTTGTTGCTTGTGATTTCTGGCATCTCTTAATCTATCTTCAGTTGCCAGCACCCCATATTTCTTCTATAGGGATATCTTCACCATATTGGATAAAATTCACTGTCACTGTCAGTCATGGTACTCTACCTTTGTAGATAAAATAATATACCTCCCCCTCTTCCAAAGATGACCCTGTCCAAATCCCTGGAGCCCATGAAAATGTTACTTTGCATGGCACAGGTTCTTTGTAAAGCTGATTAAGTTAGCCATCTGTGGATTTAAAGATCATTCTGTGAACCAATATAATTTCACAGGATTTGTAAGAGGGAAACAGAAGTGTCAGTCAGAAAAGGAGAAATGATGGCAGAAACAGAGGTTGGAAAGGTATACTTTTTGAAAATGACTGTAGGGTTTGTAAGCCAAAGAATGTAGGTGGTCTCTAGAAGTTGGAAAAAAGGCAAGGAAACAGATTCTTTCCTGGAGTCTAAAGAAGGATTGTAGCCCTGCTGACATCTTGATTTGAATCTTGCAAGATGTATTTTAGGCTTTGACCTGAAGAAATATAAGATAATAAATTTGTCTTAAGCCACTAATGTTATTGGTAGGTTAGACCCCCGCTGGGGTTATTTCTGATTTGCGATCTGGTGTCACAGGAAAGATGCAAAGAATTGCACTGAAGTTAAATTGGGAAAATATAGTTTATTTAGAAAGTAAATTATACAAAAAGAGAGTGAGAGATGAGATTCACCAAGGTAGGGGAGGAGGCCAAAGCAAGGAAACATGACAGCTGTAGCTCAAGGAGCCATATGATCAGACCATAGCTTAGCCAAACAGTGGCAAATGAAGAGAGAGAGAGAGAGAGAGAGAGAGAGAGACAGAGAGAGACAGAGAGAGAGAGAGAGAGAGAGAGAGAGAGAGAGAGATTCACCTCTCCAAGGTAGGGGAGGGAGCCAAAGCCAAGAAACATGGCAGCCATAGCTCAAAGAGACCAGTGGACACACCAGAGTTATCAGAGTTTATCAAAGCAATTGCCACTGGCTGTTAGAGGTTGAATGCTTTTAAACATTTCCCTTGATGGTGGCGAGTCATTAAGGAGATTGGATGGTGATCTGCTCCACATCATCATGGAAGGCAAGTCCACACAGGTACTGATATCAGGTGATGGATAGCAGGCAGATGGATGGGTTAGTCACATGACAGTTGCTGTGTTTATGGGGTCTGTGCCTTGAAGGTCATGAAGAACTGATTAGGTTAGCTTGTTTACAAAACAAGCTGTGGAGGGAGTTGTAAAGCAATTGTCAGTAACTGTCTCTGAGAAACTGTCCTTGGCTAGTGATTAGAGGGTAAAGTGAACTGCTAGAGAAACAAGACAGATCTAAGTAATGTTAAAATGACTGCTCATTGAGTATATTGACTTCAAGTTATGTTCTTTCAGTTATGATAATTTGTTACAGCAGCAATAAGAAACAAATGCTGTCATCACCTAGTCAATCAGTGCACCCATGATCCAAGCTAGAACAAAAAGATACTGGATCCCTGGGCAATTAAGGTGGTGACTCATGACTGACAATATGAGTCTTGTGCATGTTTCTTCTATCAACATTTCCATCACTGCCTATTTCCTGTTATCTTAATCTGGATTTCCCCTGAAGGTATGCAGGAAAATTTACTCCAAAATATGGCTTTTTGTCACAGGTCTTTGCTGCCTACACTTAGTTACAGAGAAGCTGCTTCCCCTTCCTGTTATTCACTATTTAGTGCAGAACAGAAGAGCAAGATAAGACCACACCTGAGCAGAACTTCTGACAAGTATAATGCTTGTTTCTCAGGTTCATTCAACTTCCAAAGATAACTATTTTCTAGTCATTCTCTTTTCCCCATCTATTCATTCTTCAAACCCTATGGTACCCCTCAGTAGAATTCCTCTTCCTCCCCCGCCCATAACCTGTTTTACTAGAAGGCAAGCCCCCATTCTTCCTGTTACCTCGAGATAGTATTTAAGTTTCAGTAACTCATTGGGAGATTGGATCTTCCTTCTGAAGCCTCCCATGTAAACACGTTAAATAAAATTTATATCCTTTTTCCCCCTATTAATAAATCTTGCCTCGTGTCAGTGATTTTTCAGTGAAACTTTAGGGAGCCAGTAGCTATGGCCCCAGGTTCCAAAAGCAGATACTGAAATGAGAATTTAACTGCATACAGCAAAGATGAAGGAACAGAAAGATTTAAACAGGAAAAAAAAAGTCAGAAAAAGCCAAGGTGTTTAAATCTAAGTCTCTGCATTAGGCACAAGAGTGGGTACTGGAAAAGTGAATGGAATGTATTAGACCCTGGTCTGTCTGAAAGCTGGGACATTTATCCACAACAATTATTCCCCATTGGTTAAGGACTGCCCCAGGACCTTTGACTTCCCCTGCCCTCTCAGCTACACTTGCTGGTTGAACAGACTATCTAGGCTTCAGAGAAAACCCTGAGGCATAAAAGTGGAGATATGTGAGGACTAGTTTAAGGCAGGACACTGTCAGCATGCACAGCTGTGACAGAAATCACAGATTAGCCCAGGGAATGGAATGCAGGGCATCAAAAACATCCAAGCTCCTGTCATTATATAAGACTGGTTCTGGAACACTGTGACTTGCTGTACTGCACCTCTCTTTTTTTCTTAGGCAACTCTGTCAGTTTTTCAGAGCTTATCAACAAGAAACCTAGTTGATAAATATTTTTTACGGGAATCTTCTATGGTCCAGTCTGTTCTTTTTCAAAATTATTTTAGACGTAATCATTTCAAGGTTCATTTAACTAAATATCAAGTGACCTTTATTTCTTGAATAGTCAGAATGACTCTTCAATGATTGAATGCTCTCACATTTTTAGACTCACTTATATAAGCCAGACATACACTTAGAATGTTACAAACAATTTAAAATGTTTTAAAATTATAAATTATAGGTAAATATGACATTGTTTTGTGAAATTTCTGCCAGGTATAATCACCAATGTTAAGAAGAATCACATTCTATTTTAAATGCCACGATGTGGTATTATATACAATTTGAAGGTAAGTTCTAAGCCATACTGATTTAGAGTAATTTTTATCCCATAGATTCTTTTAATTTTGTTCCATTTTAAACTTTATTGGTACTGATGGAAAGGAACATTAAACTTTCAACTCAATGAACCACTCCATAAAGTTACAAAGACCTGATTTGTGGAAAACCTGCACATTCAAGTTTAGATAGCCGCCCTCTCCCTAGCCTAGCCCAATGTCATTCTGCTACACCCCAGTGTAAACAATGGCAATTAAACTGTCCCAGGCTAGCTCTGCAGTGTGTTGTGTGCTTAGGAAGCTGTCGACTCAAATGATTCTTCCACACATTGTGCCTGTCCTGGGCATCACACACATGCTGTGCACTATTTTCCTTCTGTTTTTTTCACTGCTCACAGTTCAAATAATTCCACCTCAGAAAATTCTTTCTCATAAAAATGGCATACTAATTAATGCTTATGCTCTTCTCTTTATCTCTTCCAAATCTTGCCTAATTACCTATGGAAAATATCACTTCTGTTTCATTCAGACTTCCCTGGGCTTCAATATCTACTTTTGTTCTATTTACTTCTCATTCTTCTTCCACCTCTTCTTCCTCCACAGCTTCATTTCTTTTCTCCAATTATCTTTTATTTTTTTATCACCTGCCTTTTTTTGTTTAAATCTGTTTGTGTTTCTATAAAGGAATACTTGAGGCTGGGTAAATTGTTTTTAAAAGAAGTTTATTTGGCTCACGATTCTGCTGGCTGGAATATTGGGTATCTTGTGAGGGCTTCAGGCTGCTTCTACTCATGGTGGAAGGTGAAGAGAAGTTGGTAGTGATCCCACTGTAAGAGGGTAAGCGGATGAGAGGGGGGACAGAGGTTCCAGCCTCTTTTAAACAACCAGCTCCAGAAACCTAAAAGAGTGGGAAGTCACTTCCCACACCTCCTTCCAGAGAGGGCATTAATCTATTTATGAGGGATTCAGCCCCATGATTTAAATACTTCCCACTCAGTCCCACTCCCAACACTGGGGATCAAATTTTAAAATGAAATTTAGGGGGTCAAACATCTAAACTATGGCAACACCCTTTTATTCTTTTTCTCCATTATTTCATCTTTTTCTTTCTCTTTTCTCTCTTCGTTTATTTCCCAAATAATTAATGATTTTTTTGAAATTTTTAGTCATCAGCTAAATTTTAGTGATAAATTTCAAGAAAAAACAAAACCATAAATATACAAATAATTTCATAAACAACTACTTCCATCAAGTTGTAAAAGTCTTTTAAATATTTAAATCTCACCCTTTCCCCTAATAAAACCATCTCCCCCCACCAAAAAAAAAATTTCTGAGTTTGCTACTTATTAGCTATGAAGAACTAAAGATGACATTCACATTCAGTCATTTTCAAGGACTGTAATATTTTATAATTCAAATTAATTTAAATAACTAATCATTGGAGTTATTTGAGCTCATGTGGTTTTTGGCATATACTGTTTTCCTTACACTGAGAATCCTTCCATCCTGCTATTGTTTATTGACTCTGGTCACTCTGCCTCATTCTTTGAAAATTTTCCCTTCTTTTTCAATGTCCAACTTTCTGATATTACACCTGTCATATTTTTTGGTGATTTCATTACTCACATAGATTCCTCAAATACCCTGATCTCTCACTACTTTGAAATCTTTTCCCCTTATGACTTCATCTTCTTCTCAACATCAACAATCTGCTTTCATACTCATACCTCAGACTTTTACATTAGTAAAAATGGAAACTCGTCACAACTTAATATTTATGCATCCAACTCTCGGGCCACCACCTCAAATATTTCTTGTTTAGGCTTTCCAGAATCCCAAATTCTAAAATTGTTTTATCCATCAGCACCTACAACATACGAGTTTTATCTCATTTTTTCTGTCACTACACTTTGTGATGTACTCATTTCCTTATTCACCCAACTTAAAAGATTTCAAGGCTGATTATTAAAATCAGTAATTTTTATTTGTGTTCAAATTCTCTGTGTCTTTTTCCAATTATTTGCCTTACTCAGTAAAATAAATGTTCAGGTTAAATTTAGGTATTTGATTACACTTTGCCTGCAAACACAAAACTGAAGTCTGCTTGAGAAAAATCACAATTATACTAGCTGGCTTCATTTGAGATTCATAATTTTAAATTATAGGCTAACCCTTAGTGTCACCCAACAAGTCCATTGAAGGCTTTTAGTCCATTTCTCTCAATGAGAATTTCTTACCTTTCTTCTCAACCCTACAACCAGGATTTTAAATGTGCTGAATGACTGACTAAATAAATGAATACATTGTCACAGAACTTAAGTGAAGTTTCTCCAAATGTGTTACTATGTAACTTACTTTAAATTATCCAAAGTATTTAAGTCTTAATCACTGGAGTTGAGATTCAGTAATCTGCATTTTCTTTATTTAATTTTATGTTTACATTTTTAGAAGATGTGTTGGCAAATAATTGAGAACCATTTGTGTACAAGATTAAATCAAAATCTTATAGCTTAACATAAACTCTTCTTTACATCTAACCCTTGCTTACCTCTTTGCCAGCCTCACCTCTAATGATTCAGCCTTATATAGCATGCTCTCCAAGTATACTGAATATCCACTGGATTGAATATCCACTTAACTTTTTTATGTTATAATTTTCATCTACTTTTTCTACCTGCACAACTCCTTAATGAGTACTTGACTCTTCTTCTTTGGTATGACAAAAGAAACGAGGTAAATGAGAATGACTTATATATCATGTATGTTGTCATTTGATCACCAGAATGAAGGGGCAGACAGAGATTTTTGAATGAGGTTAACATTTGCATAAAGCCCGTGGGTGTGAATTATGTCCTCAGTCAATCAAATTGTCCATAGAACTGTGAACATTTTGTGTCAGCAGTCACACTGTGATATGCATGTGTCAATTGAACTGTCAGGTATAAGTGCTTATCTTCATACTTCTGATAACTTTAAAGAGTAAGGAAATTAATGGAAAGGATTTGGAATAGTTCACAGCATCCGTAGGAGCGAATGGAAAATTGGGCAAATATAGAAAATGTTTTAGAAGGTAATTCCCCTGGACAAATCAGTCCAGTGAGACCCATCTGATGAGAACTACTATCATTACTGCTGGATATCACATACCATAACTTGCACTACAGTTTATGTCAACACTTAACAGCACCATTTGCAAGATAACACTGGAAAGTATTGCTACTGCTCCCTCTGCTACCCCCAGGATAAATTTTTCGTTGTCTTTATTCTGTCCACATGCTGAGTGGTTGTGTCTGATTGTCTGAGTCAAGACGTGCTTGCACCATAGATGAAGATTTGGCTGAATGAGCTATTATACGGACAGATGGGTTCTGCTACCCAGTAAGACTCATATAGTGGAAAGATTTCCACATATGGAGGAGAGGTGGCAATTCGATGCTTTACAACAAAATATATGATGATTGGTCAATACCATTAGGAAAATTAACTTTCTAATTACACCTTTATTGAAAGTTTTGGATTCATTTCCAAGGACTGAGGTGTGGCAGATCTGCAATTTTCTGGTTATAAGAATTTTAAGACCTTGTGTACTTCTCTCTGAGCTTTATTTAGAGGTAGTTTCTTATTTTGGGTGAGCTTTTAAGGTAATCATGAAGTTTCTATAGCATAGCTAGTTCTCTGTCACCTTTGTGCCTTTGCCCTTGCTTTGCCCATCCCTGCCATTGTTCCTAAGATATTAATTTCTCATTCCTGCTTATATCACCCTAGACTTTGTCTTTCTTGCAAAGCCATTCATGATGTGTAGAGCTGCACACATCTCTCCATTCACAGTACACCTGGCATGTAACTTTCATAAACACCTACTACATAGTTCTATAAGTGCTTTTTATATGGTTTGTCTCCCCAAAAGACTTCACAACTTAAAAACACTAATGTCAGTTTCCTTTATGTTTGTACCCTTATTACCCTAAACTGAATCTGAAACACAAAAAAGGTACTCTATCAATGCTTATTGCATAACTCAGAATTTGAAAGGGAAACGTCTTGTTGGGTTGTACTTGGTCTGTAATTTGTGCCTAGGAAGAAGAAAACACAATTATCAAGAGTGAGAGGGAGAATCTCCTAAGCAAAATAATTGATAAGTTAGTATTTTCATAGAAAGTAGGTCAAGTATATTCCAAATTCTCCTTTGCCTGATTAAATTTTATAGCTCTACCTTTTTCTGTGTATTTAAACAGAACTGAAATACCAGAAGAAAAATATTCAATGGAAATAATTCAAACATAATTATTTGCCAGTGACTTTATGCTTGGAATTATTTTCCTTTAGATCTATTATATGTTGTACTCAGATGAGAAAGTTTGCCATGAAACCTTACATCATGCAGGTTATTGATCTGCTGTGATGTACTACCTCATGCACTCACAATGTTCATTTACAAAGAGTGAATTTCTACCAGCAGGACCACTTTTGTGCTAAATTCCTAAAGCTTCATGAATCTCCCAAATATCTCTTCCTTCAATGAACATATATTATAACTACACAGATGTAGCTCTTGATGGAATTTCCAGAAGATGTACTTCAAAATGCAGCTAGTACTTAAAAAATAAGCACATAAACATTTGGGAATGATGTTTAAGAATCATGTATTTTGCAGGTTATTTATTCTCTCTAATGTGCTCAGACCATGCTTGATTATCTCTTGGAAACTAGAATAAATATCTTTTAAAGTGAAATTAGTCTGAATTTTGACTATAAGTAACACATGTCTAGAGTTTGTCCACAACTCATTTACATTTGTACACATATTTTTATTGAAAAAAGTAATGTAGTCCCCACAGCATGACTTACAATTAGTAGGTGATTATAAATATTGTTTTGCATGGTTTAAATTAAATCTTAAATGGCAAATCAAGCAGATTTTGCAAGAGAGCTATTTTCTCCTGAAGTTCAAAAGTAACAACATTGATAAATTTATATTAGGAATATTTTTACAAATTTTGTCTCAAGAAAAAAATACCAGGAGCTAATATATGTTTCTCCATTAAAATGCTGTGAAACAGCACCATGTTAATTTGCAGTAGTACCGTTTTTTTACAAACATTGTTTATCCTTTCACTTATAGTTCTTACAGTTTCAAGATATAAGCTACTGTAGAGCACTGAGAATCTGTTCTTCTTATCCATACGCTGCTCTGATACTTCTATAAATTACTTTGCCAAACAAATAAGTTATACTATGTATAGCATAGTATATAATATGCTTTTTTCTTCAAAAGACTGTAGAAAACCTTACCGTCAGGCATTCTCTTGTCTGCAGCACTGATGATTGCCACAATTCAAAGATCTAGGGCATGTGGGATGGACTGACCAGATTTTTCTGTTTTTTGTTTTTTT
>CAUYQG010232598.1:0-16713 GCA_963574415.1 Tarsius wallacei | reverse complement strand
TCATCTTTGTTGATTGCCTGGAATAATTTCAATAGGATTGGTATCAGCTCATCCTTGTATGTTTTGTAGATTTCTGCCAGAAAGCCATCTGGTCCAGGGCTTTTTTGTAGGTAGTTTTCTTATGACATAGTCAATTTCCTGGGTTGTTATTGGTCTATTTAGGGTCTCGATTTCTTTTTGTTTCAACTTGGGGAGGTTGTGTGAGGTAAGAAAGTCCTCCATTTCATTTAGGTTTTCGAGTTTGTTTCCATACAGGTGTACATAGTATAATAATGTCTGATAATCTTTTGTATTTCTTCGGGGTCGGTTGTGACTTCATCTTTTTGCATTTCTGATTGTGTTTATTTGGGCTTTTTCTCTCTTTTCCTTGGTCAGTCTAGCTGGAAGTCCATCATATAACATTCTTGATTAAAAAAAAAACACTTCACTCAAAGGTTCTTATACACTGTGATATTTTACTACTCTTGTTCTTGCAGAGAAAAAAAGTGAAGGTTAACAAATTTTAATTTTGAAGTTTAATTATGCTGCAGTTTAAGTGATTGAATCAAAATCCCACAAACATTCTTCAGGAATTCAATTATAACTAAATTAAACAAAATTCAACTTTATAAAAAGAACATTTTCATATAGTAGGTTACCAGTTTTCAAATTATATTCGAAACTTAATAAAGACAGCTAGATTTCTAAGATCTTAGTGTCTAACAAACAACGTTAGAAATAGAAATTTAGAATGGAACTGTCCAGATAAATGAATTTTTTTTGTAAAACTTAGTTTAATTAAAAACAGTTTTAATATGTAACAAATATAGCTAAATGTTAATGTTCCATCACAGCAAATTGCCAAATTATTTGTGACCCAGTTGCTAACTTTACTTAAATCTAATTAACATTTTTAATAAGAAAGAGTGGTAAAATTACCTCTTGTAATCTTTTTTTAGTATCAGAAATTAGAATACAATCTGACTATATATATGTGAATTCAAAGCATAAGACCTCTTTTAAATATTAATTTTGGATTTCTGAAAGAATATTAACTGTGCAATGTCAATAAACAAACACTTTATGGAACTTTTCCTTTATAGGTCAACAGCAGAAGCTGATTGACTTTTTTTCTTTTTTTGAGTTGGAGTCTCAAATAATAGACAGAAAAGACCTTTAGAGAGACTGTGCAGCTACAGTTTTTTCCTTTATGTTTTCTTCTGTGTGTGTGTGTGTGTGTTTACTGCTTGTAAGAGTAAGATCTTTTAATTTGGATTTTTTCACATAATTTGCATTCAGCGTTTCAAATTTAGTTGATAAAAGTCATAGAAATGCTTAATAGGGAATTACTACATGTTTTGACCACTAGTCGTCAGTATTGAACCATCATTTGTGACCTAGTAGGACCTGTTTATTAAAGTTGCTAAAGCTTGTTGAAAAATGATTCTTTATAAATATATACCCTCTGTTTTTAGGGCTTCTGGAAAGTGTACTTGGCACAAATATTGCAACTGAAAAAACCTAATTATTTAGTTAGCTACTATTTGAAAATTTAAGTTTAATGCTGTATTGCTCTTCACTCAGAAAAATAGACTGTTGAGTATTATATATTAAGACACCTGCTGTATTTAACACTAAAACTACCATCTGTGTCTTTGTTTTATGGTTTCTTTTATGTTTCCTGCTCAGGGTTATAGTTCCTCTCTCAGCCTTCCTTTCCTCCCTTCCTCCCTCCCTGGAAGAAACTTTTTCTATATTGTAAAGTAGAGACTATAATTTGATGTGAGAGTTTATTTCACTGGAATCATATATTCCCATGCTCCTCTGCACTTTTCATGTTTCTTAGCTGTTCCAAAGATACGTTCTCTAAATTTTTTTCTTATATAGACCCAAATCTCTTTCTTATAATTACCATTTTCTTCTCTTTAATAATCAATGCCTTTTGCACCCTGTTGTCTACCCACCCCAGTTTAATCATTTTCTATTAGTCTTCTAGTGTTTGAGTAGCCAAAAGGTTACCCTCTGCCTGATCTTGCCTTTTTTTTCCCTTGTTAGAAAAGCATTTTTTTCATGAGTTATTTCTTGTTAATTTATATTTCTATTAAGTACCTCCCGTTTTAAAAAATTAAATAGTGAAGCTGTGGTGTTATTTGCAATTTAAGAAATGAGAAACTGCTTAATGTTTTTCTAATATATCTTTGTCCATACCTTGGCCACGTATTAGAACAGTATTTGGAACTATAACCTTGTTATCTAGTCATTTGATGGACCTTGTATGGATGCGAGAAAAAAGTTAAACAGCTTCATGTTTATTATCTGAGTATGAGATCCTGAAACCTTGCTAGTCTGTGTCAGTCTTGGATGAGAATCTAGTTATAGAGATCCTATGATTCAAAGTCACAAAGCCTGGGCGCACTTGGGTCTCAGGAGCTCCATTTCCTGTTCTTTCTCCTCCTGACCTTTAACTTGTTTAGAAGGTGCTAAATATTTTTTTGTGTGGTTCATCCATATAAGTAGCTCATGTATTTCTTTTTAAAAAGATGGGTAGTCATCTTGAGAACAAAATAATTTTATTTTATATTTTATATTTTTTCTTTTTTCTTTTAAAGATGTGGGGAACAATTCAGGGTTAAGTATACAAATGTTCATTATGCAGGTACCCTTGTTGATGAGGTGTGCCCCCTCTTTCTCCAGCAGATTCCCATTACTGCCAATCCTGGCCCCCCTATTTTAATTTTTTTAATCTTTTTTTTTTTAGTTTTATATTTTAAAACCTTTATGTGGGTCCTTCATGGCCTTGCTTTCTCTTTTTCTCCTGTTCTTCACATTGTACCCATCATTACTTTTTGTCAGCTCTTTAGAAAAATATTTTTGAATGGGTAACTATTCATCTCCTTTTTCACTACCCCACTCCTCTCCTGGTGGGGCTAATGCAGTAGCCTTGTTGCTTTCATTCTTACCTCTTGCAGTCTTTTCCTACAGAATCAGATGTCACATCTTTATTCAACACCCTTCAGTAGTTTCTTTATTGTGACAGAATTAAATCCAAAGTCCTTGGACTGTAAGGCCCTCCGATCTGGTCCCTGGTCCCCTTACCCTAATTTTCTATTTTCTTGTTAACTCTGGGCCAACCACCCTGTCCTTCTCACTTGTCTGTGCACATGTTAAGCACCTGTTGCTCCTGGACATTTGTACTTTCTGTTCCCAAAGCCAGGCATTTCCATCTCTGAAATGATTGCATGGTTTGTGCCCTCATGTCATCTTGACCTCTACTTCAGAAAGCCCTTATTAACTATCCTAGATGAAATGTCTCTTCTTTACTCTTGCACCCCTCACACTGATGTATTTTTTTCTTCGTAACACTTTTCATTATCTACCGTCTGTCTGTCCCCTCATCTGAATGCAGGCTTTGTGAAGACAGGCGTTTTGTCCACTTTGCTCATTGCTGTGTCTTTGGCACCAAACAGTGCTTGGCATAAAGTAGGGGCAGATGTTTCCTGAAGGAGTGAATAATAAATGTTACATATTGTATAGTAAGAATTCGTCCAGTAAACCATTCATTTGACAAATACTGTCATGGTCCTCTTATATGCTAGGTACCAGACCAGGGAGTAGGGATTTAAAGTTACCAAAATGCTGTCTTGCCTTTTAGGAGCTCCTAGTTTAGTGAAGGAAACAGAGATGTTAGTCATCACTATAATTCAGTTAGAACATTATTCCAGATTTGCATAAGCTCCAAAGTAACCTGGAGGGATTCCTGGCCCCTTTGGGAATGCTTGGGTTGAAGAGGTGGGGATTTTGCTGAGACTGCATTTTCACAGCATTTCAGGAAATTCTTTTATGAGTGTGATTCTGCCCCATCACTTATTGTTCCATGTTAAGCACTACACCAATCAATGGCTGAAACACGTATTTAAATTCTGACTTACTGTAGTTTTGATTCACACCACTGTCCTTTGCCTTATCATTTTATGCCATGCTACTTATTTTCTTCTCTCTTTTATGTCTGTTGTCTGTTGGATTACTTTATTTATTTATTTTTTGCAATGACAAAGTAAACACTGTTCTCTGTAAGGTTGTGAAAGAAACATTGATGTCAACATGCTGATAAGAAGAAAATGGATGGAAAAGAATGATTGTCTATTATGGGATTTATTTTTCAAAGGCATTTGAACACTATTTGGCACAGCTTGAAACATGCATGTCCAAGATATATCATGCTCTTGAGAGTTTGTCCTTAGACTTTTTCTTTGTTTTCCTCCTTGTCTTCCTACCCCCATATTTAACCTACTTTAGATGACAGTAAAACACTTTAAAAGTGTTGTTACATTGAAACATATTTTTTTCTCCCAAAACTTCTTATACAAGAGAAGTTGGAAGAGATCTCGGAGGATGTCTCTTTCAACCTTGTACTTGACACATGAATTTCCATCTACTTGGCACAGTTATTGGATATTGTAGACAGTTTCCACAGGCATATAACTTTTCTAGTATTGGGAAATAGCTGGCCTGATTAAGGCATATTCCATTTTGATAATTTTAATAGTAATTCATGGTCTAGTATTTAATGATGATAAAACAAAAGTTGAAGGTTTAGAAATGTATTCTATGTTATAGAAGAAGTGGCATAGCAAATGTTCACCTTTGGCTTCCTTAGAGGGTTCAGTTTTGTGAGATGATTTGTAGATGTAAGTTGTCCTGAAATTCTTATTATCTCATTTCTATATAATTAACATTCATGCCATGTCTTCTTAGACTTTTTACTTTATTAAGGAAATACTACCTAAGGCTATTAATTATTAAATGTTGGCAATACACTTTCTATCCCTTTTCCTTATTTCAACTGTCTTTCTTCAAAATTCTACCCTGTGTATTAGTTTATACTTTCTTATTATTCAAGTATTTTTGAAAACGTGTTTTTCAGGGTTTTTTCCTGGGTTGGTAGATTTGCTTGTAGTTTCCTTGCTCCTCCTCCAAGTGGAGTTAGTTCCCATATGATTTGATGTCTGCCTCTCCATGATCACTATTCTGATTATGTTTGTTCTCTTCATTATTGAAGAGTCATTACTTATTCTTTCTATAATGGGCTCTGACTCCTGCTATATTTTACCTGTTCTTTAAGCATATGTGTAGGTGTTCTTATAAAGCACCTTAAATTCTGTTTGGAAATAGTGGAGCTTTACATTATAAATAAATATTCTTATTGCTACTGTGGATTGTGTTTAAGTGTGGTGCATATTTTATGTCCACACCACATAAATTATTAGATTGCAAAGTATGTTTAATCACGTTTATTTTGCTGTGTGTACTTATGTGTTCTTGCCAATATTGTCATTGTAAATTATAACAAATAAGGCTAGCATGAATCTGTGTGAGTCCCCTTGTGCAGCACCATATGCAAATAGACATTTAATGCTGTTAATGCTGTGATGATGATGAAAAATGTCTGCTGCTCTTGTTGACTGAACAGCTGCCTGACAATAGACTGAGATTTTCTGTGTGCAAGACTTGTTTAATTTCTACGTTTTATGCTTTTCTTGAAGAGTAGAATGTTTCTGTCTACATTTTCAGTGAATTGATGCTAGGCCATCTGCTTATAAAACCCTTTTCCATCATTATCAATTAATATTTATTGGGCAACTACTGAGTGCATAGTAATAGTGTGCAAACAAAGACTACTCTGCTACAGATAGACTTATTCATTGACTTAATACTGTTTTATTTTTATTAGAAAATAGTAAAAAAAAAAAAAAACTCTAAAAACAAATAACACCCTTATCCCAAAGGCATAAAATAACATCCTCTAACTCTGAACAATGAAAGATGTTGTATATTTACAGGGCTTTCTGTTAAAAGACATATAAAACTTGAGAAATTATAAATTAAATTTCCATAATTATCTATGATCTTCTGTTTGTCAACAATCCTAACTCAGTGGTCCAGCATTTAGAAAGTCAAATGAAGTATCATATTACTGTGGATTTCTAATAAAACTATGCATCTCTTTTTTTGAGAGAAAACTACTCAGATAAAAACAGACCCTCCACTAAGGTTTTGCTTTTTGATTTTGAAGGAATCCTGGAAAGTGCACTTGTTGGGCTCACATTTAACTTTACTTGCAAGATTTTTATTAAGTAAAAGATTGCATAAAAATATAATCTGTTCCAGTAAAAGCAATGGCATTTTAGGGAATAATACTCATTATCATTGTTGCTTTTGAATTAAAGAAGTTAAAAGACTTGTATGTCTTTTTAGCATACTGACTTTTTATGCAGAAATTAAGGTTTTGTTTTGCAGATTGGCAAATTTAATAACATTTGAAGAATGAAATCCTGATGCTAGTCACCATGGATTTTACCTTTGAGTTATTTTTATAGTTATGGTAGTGAATTTTTGCTGATTCATCCATGGTCTCTGGCCTACTTAGTCTTCCATGTGGCTTTTAGCTAAGGTTTAGGGTAATGACTATGGCCATGGAACAGACCCAAGGGAATCAGCTCTCATTGTGATTGAACCCATGACCTTGTATGGCTTCATTGGCAACAGGCTACCTAAACAGTGATAGACTCCATAAATGTGGACATAGTGGACTAAGAAGTTTGTTTGTTTATTGCAAAAAAATAAGTCAGTAAGAAGTGTTCCTCTGTCCTTCCACAATAATCCGTATTAGAGCCCTTGTGGATTTCTGAAATATTAAACACTTTATTATAAGAAGAGGGGAAAAGAGATATCTAGACCAGTCTCAAAGACAAACTTTGAGTTTTATGTTTGAAAACCTCAGGCATCTTTAAAGAACATTATTGAGGATTATAATTACTATCAGAAATAATATTTAACTTCTGATAAATCCGACTTAGCTACATGATACTAGATATTATCCTTTGAAAAACAGTGATGTTGCATCTTGTGACTTGACTCATTATGTACTTACCACTTCCATCTGGAAAATACAATTGGCAGCAAGTTGTTTGAATTTCTTTCTTACTTTGATATCCCCCAAATCTGTATGGTGCCATGGTAGTATCAATTTTTAATTCCTTTTGGACTTGAAATTATGCAGCCTACTTTCACTTACCAAAGTGTTTTGTTTTTGTTTTTTTATAGTTATAGCTGTTGGAATAGAATTTTCTTTCCTTGGTCATGGCTGAAAAATAAATTTCTTTGAACAATTTAAGCAAAACTCACCTAGCCATTTTTGAGTTAGATATTGGTTCAGAGCTTTAGAATATGAATGCATTGTTTTCTGCCTTGAAAAGAAACTTATTATTATTTTTTTGTTTTGGTTTTTGTTGGCACAGATAATCCCCAACTGGATGAACTTAAAGGCTAAAGTTTTTCATGACTTTAGCTAGTTCTCATGGGGGAGGAATCTCTAACTTGATCTGAGAAAAAACAGAATTTAGAAATTCACAGAACTTGTCAAATACAATTTGTTAATATAAATGAATAGTATTTGTTCAAAGCAATAAGATCCTGCTGTAATATGCATATATGTTCCTTTTTAAGATATGTATTTTTCTATTGATGTTTGATGGCTTTGGAGCTATGTTTAGGTTTCCAAAGAGAATTTTGGAAATAGACACTAGATTTTCACTTAAAAAGACTTTGATTTCCAATTTAAAAAAATTCTAATTACATAAAATATCCATCATAGTATTTTATACATACTAAGTACTTAATAATTGAGTTTTTGCTTGATTCGAAATGTAACAAATGTCCTTAAAATGATGGAAGAATCTTAATGTATATAAGTATATACAACCTCAGTGTATAGTTTTCGTGACTAATTTGTATCAGAATCTCATTATATTCTGTGAAGCTTAAAACATTTTTTCACTGATGTATATTTTGTACCTACATGAAGAATTTATTGCAAAAAAGTAGTAAGAGCAATGATTTTTCTAATTTTCAGTGATATAACTTCTTTATTGTTACTGGTAAAAAAATCTGACTTGATAGTATGTATCTTCACGTATAATGATTCTGACCTACTATTTGATATGAGCAGAGACTTGTTTTTCTATGGTCTTACTGGTTTACTAGTGACTCATCTATATGTTCTTGCCCTTGTGACCAAAGGCATGGAAGTGTAGCACTGCTGAGTGATTAGAATGAGTCCAGATTGTGTATGTTCATAGTTTTCTCTGGAAATTTCATTGGCCTGTATTGGAGGTAACATGCGATCTTTATTTCATTCCAGTGCCATCATTCTTAACCAAGCTTGCTGGTCCATTTCAAGAAGACAAAGGGCCTTTAATTCCCTATTTGTTCTACATCTTTGAGTGTGTTATCTGTTAGGGCCTCTTGATAAAACATGCCTCTTGTCAAAGTTGCAGGGATTTTTATGGTTAAATGAGAGTCTACAAACATTTTCCTTTTCCCCTTCCCACTACTCTCTAAAAGGAGAGGCTGCATATTTTTTGATTCTATGTAACTGAGATTTCAGAATCACCTACCTCTTAAGAACTGCAGTAGTACAATACACAGTCTGTTAGTCTTTTTAATGGAAATTGGCACACTTAAGGTAAAGAAGAAAAATTGTTGTTATTAAAGGTTTAAATGTGCCCCAGGGACCCTCTATTAAGGCGCAGTGTTGTTGCTGTGATCTTAAACATGTAAAAGACAATCTGAATCCTGGAACAGGGCACATGATAGCTTTATAACTAAACTGCTGTTAAGAAAAAAAAATTTTTTTTTTAAAGGGCAAAATAACATAGTAATAGAAATTCATTGGCATGTGATTTTTTTTCTCCTTTTATAACTACTTTTAGTGGGTCAATTTTAATATAATTCTAAGTTGCTTGATTTAAGTCGAATGGAAAAAAAACCTAGTGCAGGCTAACACCCTTTAAAAGGACAGTAAATGAATTAAAGTTTATTATTAAGGTTTAAAGAAATGGCTTGTAATTTTGATTCAGTCAATTTTTAAAATGTTTCTCTTTGAGTACTACCTGTGTTTTCAGAAGTTTAAAGTGCATCAATAGATACTTAATAAGTCTTAAGAGTTAGATTTTCCTTCTTTGTCTTTAGTTTTAAACTCGATAATGTAGAAAAATCATTTTAATATTCTAGGCTAGAATATTGTGTCTGTGTTTACTTATTTACTTATTCATGGTTTACAGAGAGCAGAGATAGTATTCAAACTTCATGGCATTTCTAGATGGTAATAGTGAAAATGTAGTAATTTACTTGGGGTTGCTCTTAATGCCTCACTTTTGCTCCTCTACAGAAGACAATTGAATTTGAGTTCTCATTAACTAGATTTTCTAAGACTTTCATATTCTTATAGTAAAAGGAAAGACATTTTAAGGGGGGGATATTAAGTAAAGTTTCAGACAGCAAGTAGAGCTACAATAGAAAAGTAAAGAATTTTGGAAAAGTGATATTATAAATAACTGATCAGATGTTGAAGGTAGAAAGCGAAGAAAAAAGAGTAATTTAAGTTTATTTTAGCAAATTTTTAAGTATAAAGAGAATTAGAGTTTCTTCTATTCCATCAGCTCATATGAGGAGATTTGGATTTTTTAAAAAAATAGTTGACTTTCAGAAGAATTGTGTTTTTATAGGGTATAATTCCATGTGTTAGAAAACACAATTTGATTAATTAAGGTTCAGCTTATTGACTTTTATCCTTTAACGCTAAGTGAAATCATTAATATTTGTATTAATTATGAGAACTGAAGATTGGACTAAATATCTATTAGTGTGAGATTGAAGAGAATTATTTCCCACACGGCCCTTTAAGGAGAATGGATGTTGGTAACTGATGAGTCCTTTCTATACAATGTGGGGGAATTAGGAATGTTAGGTGTGGTCATGTGTTTAGATGTTCCAAATGGAGAACTGGGACAGAGGCAGGTTGCTCTGCAAAACTCAGAGAGAGAGAGAGAGATTCAGAAACCTGTGGGGAAGTCCCAGAAGCTGCCAAGAACCTCAGAAATGAAGCTGGACAGATATAGGGGAACAGGGAAGAAGGTGACTTCCTGGTTGGTGGAAAACGACCATGTTTGATAGAGATTTGATGAGTGGACTCCATCTACCTTTATAGTCCATATAAATTCTGGGTCACTCATTAATGTTTTTGGTATAAGCAGAGTATTTTGGGGTCACTGTAAAGAGGTTCAGCATCCTGCTTACTGGCAGGCTCTGGCTTGTAACTCAGCTTACTAGGAACCTGGGTTCCATTAGATTATAAGGTCTGATGGGGGGAAATTTTTTCGGCCAAGAAAGACCCAGTATCTGCTATATTGAGCTATGGACCTGGTCCTGAGTTCAAACTGGTAGATGAAGCTTTATACTTGCACAGCCATAAAGTATATCTCAAAATATCTGTTGATTACTTTGTTTTAACATATTGCAACACATTTTTTGATACTCTGCCTCTGGGAGGTGGAACTTAATTCTTCTTTCCTTGAATGTGGGCTGATTTAGTGTCTCTCTACTAACAAATATAGTATGGAAAGGGAAGAATACTAACCTTATGGAAGAAAAACTTTGCAGACATCACCTTATCTTAATCAAGCATTCAAGGTTAATATAGGAGTCATGCTGATGTCATATAACCCACAATGTGGTGCTATTAGAAGGGCACGTTAACTCTGTGTTATTCTTCCCCCAAATTTATAAGTTCTGTCTAACTATGAGACGACATCAGACAAAGCCGAATTGAGGGACATTCTACAAAATATATGACTAGTATTCTTTGAAAATATTGAGATCATAAAAGACAAGGAAAGACAAACTTTCACAGATCATAAGCGACTGAGGAGAAAAACTGATCAAATGTAGTGTAATATCATGGATTGGATCTTGGAACACAGATGACATTAGTGGAAAAACTAGTGACATTCGAGTAAAGTCTGTAGTTTTATGATTTGTACAATGTTAATATCTTAGTTTTGATAAATGTACTAAGGTTATATAAGATGTTAATTTTAGGGAAAATTAGGTAAAGGGTGTATAGGAACTCTGAACCTTAAATTATTTCCAAAGACGAAGATTTAAAACCCATTCAGGAGATTATTTCCCTGAAGAAAAGACTAAAATGATGAGTTTTTTTTTTAAAGGAAAGGTAATGCTCTGTATTAAACAAATATTGACAATAAGTAATTATTAATTTGTAGTAATAATTGACATTCATTGAGCACTTGTTATATGTCAAGCACTATTCTAAATGTTTTACATATATTAAATTATTTTATTCTCATGTCAGCCCTAGATATTATTACTTCAGTATTAGATATGTGTGAACTAAAACAAGTGTTACATAATCATGGTATTTACACAGGAATTCCTAAAGTCAAGAGTATATTTACTCTACATGTATGTCCACAACAGATAAGTTATGGAAACAGGAAGAGGTTTGCTGTCTTTGACTTAAACATAAAAATATTTTTCAACATCACCACGCAATGACAATAGTTTTTCAAAGAAGGGAACTTGGTGCTTGAGAAAATGTAGTTAAGAAAGATGGGAGAAATCTGGAAAGCCTACTAGTGTGTAAAGGCTATAGATGGTGAATTGCAAAGTGAAGTTGTTAGAGATTATAAAGGGATATTTCTTCACACATTCAATAGCATATGTTTGCCACCTAAAATGTACCAATCACTGTCTTAGAAATAAAATGTGATTATGGCAGACGAAATCTTTGGCTTTCTGAAACTTATACCATAGTGACATGGAAACTTTTGTATTACTGTCTGGAAATGTAAGCCTCTTGATAAATGATGCTTATTTTGAATTGAATAAAATTTTGAATGGTTGTCTATTTGAATAAGTAAAAATGAGGCTGAGCGTGGTGGCTCATGCCTATAATCCCAGCATTTTGGGAAGTCGAGGTGAGAGGACTGTCTGAGCCCACGAGTTTGAGACCAGCCTGGGCAATGTGGCAAGACCTCATCTCTATGATAAAAAATTAGCTGGCATGGTGGCATGTGCCTGTAGTCCCAGCTACTTGGGACCCTGAGGCGGAAGGATCACCTGAGCCCAGCAAATTTAGGCTGGGGTATTAATTATAATGCCACTTTACTTCATTTTGTTTTATAGAGTTATACTCTTACTAAAAAAAAAAAAAAAAAAAAAGAGTATATATATAATAGGAATTAAAATATAGTGAACACTTGGGAAAAGGTAACACATTTTTCTTATTTTTTCAATATAACATATAGGATTTATAAAACTTAATTTTAGGAAATCATAGGAAAGGAGCAGAAATTGATTAATTCCGGTTAGAAACTGGAGGAGTTTCTTTTTTGGAGAATTTTTTTGTGTTTAAATTTTAAGTAAGCTAAACTCAAGATTGTAGCATGAGGTTAAGTCAAGTTTTAAAAGCTCGGTAGGTGACTTTTCCTGCTTCTCTTGCATGAGGTGGCAGAGGACAGAGGAGGAAATAATTTTATATCACATTGGAAGAATAATTTCATTGTAGCAACCACTAATTGAAGTTAGATTTTGAACTCAGCTTTGAAAGGAAATGACTCTTGTTTTGGGACAACACCCCCCTTTTTTTTCTTTTAGAGTTGTGGGGTACATGTGAGGATTTACTATTTAAGTAAGTTGTGTGCAGGTGAGATTTGGGCTTCTAGTGGGCCCTTTCTTCCCTAAATAGTGGACCCTGGTACCCAGTGTGGGTTGTGTGCCCCTTTATCCCTCCTCCTTCCCTCCCTCCTTTAGCTGTGTCCAGCGTCTGTTCCTACTTTCATGCTCATGTCACCAGTGATCAGGGCCCACTTATGAATAAGAACATGTGGCATTCGGTTTTTTGTTTGTGTGGTAGTTCACTTAGTGTGATGGTCTCAGCTGCATCCATGTTGCTGCAAAGGGCATGATTTTGCTCTTCTTTTTGACTGTGTAATACTCTGTTGTGTATATTTATCATATATTTTTTTAATCCAGTCCACTTTTGATGGAATTCTGGGTTGATTTCGTGTTTTTGCTATGGCGAATCCTTCTTATTTGTTGCTGTTTACTCCTTCTGTCCTTCTTTTTGTGCTATGGCCTCAGTGACCTCACTGGCTTGGGTGAACCTTTACTGTATGCTGATTTGGAGTGCCTTCTGCTTAGGAGTTTGAATCTAGAGTGTAGACTGGCTGTTTACAGTTCAATGAAACTGAAAAAATTGGGACTAGGTTGGGATGATGATATTGTGGAACAAGATAGTTCAAAAGTTCATAAAATGAATTGATTAAAAAAGGTAGCAACAACCTCTTTATATCTTTATATACTTTTTATACTGAGAAAGCATGGAAAGAATAAAGATACCAGCAATAATTTTTAAGTTTTGGGATAATTTTATTCTGAAAAAATGTATAAACACATCCCACCAGCCAAAATGGAATAGGTTATGTATACATAATTTACTATTTTTACAAATTCTACTTGCCCTGAAATGAAGAACAAATATCAAACATCAAAATCATTTGGTAACTACCTGAATTACAATTTTTAAAAATACTTTATCAATATCAATAAATCAGTAATAATAATTTTATTGCTTATTTGTTATATACCAGGTATTGTCCTATGTGTTTTACAAGTATCAAACTAGTTAGTCTTCGCCACTACTGTGTATTGGTATTATTTCAACATGGAGAGGCAGTGTCACACAGTGGCTCAGGGGCAGCTAGAGTCTATATCCTGTTCCATCACTCACTGTGTGACCCTGGGCAAGTTATTCAACTCCATGTGCCCCAATTTCCCCCTTAATAAAGTAGGGTTAGTAATAACTCATGGGATTATAATGAGGATTAAATGTATGTATTTAATACATGCAATGTGTTTCATATATTTAAGAGAAAGAGGAATGTTTGGATATATTAAATATATTAAAAATGTTATTATTATACTCAAATCAGAATGATTTTTCATTTTGATGCTATTTCTCTGTCCTTTTATTCAATTGCTATTTTGGTAGTGAGAGTAGGAGCCATGGCAGAGGGAGCTATAAGCTCATGGATAGGGGCTGTGCTTATTTTATATACACTTATATTAATGGCCCCTAGCACAGTGCCTAACACATAGTAAATGCATTTCAAAAATATTTCTTGGCTATTTAATAGAATTTATTATGATAGATATACTTGCATCAAAGCAGTTTTTAATATATTTTGCTACTTGCTTAATAATTCTTTTTCTATTGATTTTGTTGGAAAAGATCTGGGCAGCTTGGTTTTTCTCAATTTGTATGACTTTATATTTACACCTTGCTAAGTCTAAATGCTAAAATTGTCAGAAAAAAATTCTTTTCAGCAAGTGGAATGCATTTCAGATGAAAGACTGCTTCAAGTATAATTTTTTCTTTAAGTTTAATTTGATTTTAACATAGAAATATATCAAAACAAACACTTTTGTGGTTAACTTTTGAAATTTGTATTTTCTTAAAGGTCTTCCTAAAGTTTTACTAAAGAAGAGAAACTAGGAAAGAATACTTTCTTTTTTTGTCTAGGTGAAATATAGTTTGAAAAGCCAGTTATAAGCATGCTTTTATCTTGTTGATAATATTTTTTAGAAGTTGAAAAACTAGTAAGCTAGTTTTTGGTAATATGTCTAAATACTTGCGCAGATCATATGACTCCTTAAGTATAAGAGGCAGTAAGCTTTGCTTTTTTCCAAGAAAACTTAGCTATCTAAGCTCTCTAAATATGTAACACAATTTTCAGGGATGGTGAAAAAAGAAACTAAGTGACAATTAATTAGGAAGACCTGAAAGTTTATATTTTATCGCCACTGAAGTGTTCTGAGGGCCTCATTGAATGAGTAGGTTGTAATTTATTTATAGATTTTGTGAAACTCATAGCCATTTTCTCCTCAGTCTTAATAAATCAATGGTAAATCCTAGTGGTGTCTTTTAGTTTTATACATATTTTGAAATAATGCTTTTTTTCACCTCTTTCATTCTAGGTGATAAAGAAACAAGAAGCTAAAACAGATGACAACGAGGAAGTAATAAAAAATAAGCTAAGACAAACGGAAACTGAGAAGAATCAAGTAAGATTTTGAAAGTTATCTTTCAAAGAATGATGTGCTTTGGGGCCAGTGGTATTTGTGGAGTGCCTTGGAAAGTCTGTGAAGGCTTTCTCTTTAGACGTGGAGTCGCCTGGTTCAACAGCTTTGCCACTCTACTACTGCCCTTGCTGGCAGATACACAGGTCATTTGCCACCTTGTCATCTGTGGCCACTTTCCTGTTTGTGAGGTTGAATTTAACTTCTTGCTGGGAACGTGTAAAAGATTTGACTGTGTTGCAGTGTTCGGAAAGACCTGTCCTTTGAAGGCTAAAAATTGTGGTTATATTCGTTTTTATTATGGAGGATAGTTATAGTTAGCACCTTAGTTCTTCTCATTAAGTGTTAAGGACTTCTGACATGTACGCATGTCGGTGAACACACAGAGCCTAGACTTTAGAGTTAGAAAGGAATCCAGAGACCAAACAACTGTCCTCAATTTGCAAATGAATAGATTTAAGGATGAGCCCAAGGTATGAATGATGAAGTAAAAATTTGCTCTGCTGTATACTCCATACACTTTTTCTACCTATCATTATCTCCTTTATTTTATTTTACCAACCTATGTAAAGGCAGCTGCCATGCTGCCTTTGGGATGATCATAGTATGTCAGGTCATCAAATTTGCCTTTTGGGATTGAGCCTGCCAATGTTACACAGCCCATATGACCAGTATGGGTTTTGGTTGATTTCAAAGCCATTTTGACTGAAATGTGATTTCTTCCCTCTTTATTTCTTCAGGAAGATGAGTGAACAATATTTGATGTGGATTCTGTGATCCCTTATATTTTTTTTACATGACATTTATTTTATGAGTCATATGTACAATTTTTTAAAAGTTACATAGATTAAAAATTATTTTGATATAGTTATAGATTCATAAGATGTTGCAAAACAAACTACAAAGAAGTCCCAGGCACCCAGCTTCCATCAATGGTAACATTTTGCATAATTTCCATTCAATATCAAAACCAGGAAATTGGCATTGCTATACTCTACAGAACTTATATGGGTTTTACCAGCCTTATATGCACTCATTTGTGTGTTGAGCATGTATAGTTCTATCCATTTTTGTCTCGTGTAGCTTCTTGTTACCACTGCCACCATGAGGCTACAGAACATTTCACTCACCACAAGGGCCCCTCATACTCTTTGATAGACACACCTACCACATGCATAATTTATTTTTTCAAATACATTTTTAAATTTTAAATTGTAAGAATGTGGGATACAATTCAGGGTCAGGTCCATAAGTGGTAATCGTACAGGTAGAGTTTGGACCTTCCTTTGGTCCCTGCTTCGCCTGGTTTTAGATGGGGTACCCTTGTTGATGTTATGTGCTTCCTTCCCCAGCAGTGTCCCGCTACTGCCAATCCCTTTCTTATTGTATTGTGGTAAATGTTCAATGTCCGCTTATGAGTGATAAAGTAATAACTGTAACAAGCATTTGACAAAACCCAGCATCTTTTTATGATAGAAATACTCAA
This sequence comes from Tarsius wallacei, assembly GCA_963574415.1. Lineage (NCBI taxonomy): Eukaryota > Metazoa > Chordata > Mammalia > Primates > Tarsiidae > Tarsius > Tarsius wallacei. The sequence continues at coordinate 248 of CAUYQG010232598.1, read as the reverse complement.
CATACTACTAAAGAAAATTATTCAGGCTAAAAGCAAATGAATGCAGACAGTAATCTGAATCCACATAAAAAAACAAAGAGCACTGGTAAAGATAATTATGTAATAAGGACAGTTTAAAGGCATATATTTTATCCTCTCTTAACTGCTTTTAAAAGTAATTGTATAAAATAATATGTATCGAAAGTATTGTTGGGTCCATCAATAATAAAACAAAAAACAACAGATGCTGGCAAGGATACAGAGAAAAG
>CAUYQG010232596.1:0-23836 GCA_963574415.1 Tarsius wallacei | reverse complement strand
CAGACTGGAGTGCAGTGGCCGCTCCCGGCCACCGCAGCCTCGACCTGCTGGGCTCCGGCGATCCTTCCGCCTCAGCCTTCCAAGTGGCTGGAACTACAGGCGCGCGCTACCACGCCCGGATAATTTTTTGATTTACTGTAGAGATGAGGTCTCGCCAAGTTGCCCAGGTGGGTCTCGAACCTGCGGGCTCAGGCAATCCACTCACCTCAGCCTCCCAAAGCACAGGATTACAGGCTGAGCCACTGAGCCCGGCTAGGAACTACTTTCATAGGAGCAGACCACATTGCAAACCTCATTTCAAGCTCTGATTCCACCTTGTCCTGTGTCATCGTCTTCATTCACTCCTACCTACCTGGGGGTCTGGCTAATGTGCTGTGTCTACAGGGCTCCTTACTTTGCTCCAGACAGATGGGTCAAGTCTAGCTTAGAGACAGCAATACCCAGAAACAACAGAAGCCTGTGTTTCTTTAACATCACCTTCTTGTACAAAATTCGTTGAGTAAAGTCTAGGCATTCTCACTCTTCTGGAGAGAATTCTATGGCCACATCTCTGAATGTCAATAGCCCCTGGGAACCAGTCATTTTTGCCTTTTACTCCTCATCCTTCTTCGGCATTTCTTTTCATGTGAGATTATCTGGACAAGTCACATCAGCTCTCGGCTTATGGTTGTCCCAGCGCCCTCCCTACGAACTCTCTGAACCTGCATGTCACAGAGTGTAAAAGGCAAAAGCAAAGACAGGCAGTTCTCTCTGAGATGATCCAGCACTTACGTGGGTGCAGGATAAAAAAAACCATACTACTTAGTTTTTGAGCACCTGTTGTATGGCCAGGGTCTATTTAAGGTAATCTCATGAATATTAATTCTTATTTAATTTTCACGAACTCTTAAAGACTATGCCGATTTCCCAGATGTTCTTTCATGAAACACTAATTCTTTGTGACATTAATAGCCTTTTTTGAGAGTTGTTATGATAGAGGAGTTCCCTAGTCAAGTAGGTTTGAGAAAGTTAAAAACAAATTTTCTTTTTACTGTAGGATTTTTTCAAGGTTTAATATACTAATGAACACTATGTATTCAAAAGGAAGTAATCATATATGTCTTTCTTTAATTTTCTCTAATGTCTATAATTTTGGAACTTTTGTTTTCACGTAATGACTATTAACAACTTGTCTGAAGAATTGGTATTCCTTATAATATAACATAATAAATGTTGGGTTACAGTTTTCTATCAACATCCCTGTGGAAGTGAAGTTTTATGTTATTTCAATTTAGACTATAGATTTACTATTACAAGCCAGAATATATTTCAGTCATAGTGTAGATGATTCAAGCTACTTACCATGTAACAATATAAATAGACCGAAGTACTAATGTGAAGACCAACATTCCATACATGACCTAAATAGAAAAGGAAAATGAAGTTAGTACAATCATTATTTTTTGGCAAAAGAAGTATATTTTGCTTACCAAAATAGCCCTCCCAATTAAATGTAAACATTTATCTTTCATTACATTTTAAATAACAGATTTTTTTTAAGTTTTAATTATATAATTAAGTCATGCTAACCTCTGAGGAAAAATTAAGAGCCTGTCTGTAAATAAACAGTATCAAAAATCTACATCAATATTAATTCCTAATGGATCCATGAAATTTTAATATTTGCTGAAACAGGAACAAATGCTATAATTTTGCTTCATACTCCCTAGTTCCTTTCCTTCTCATTAGCTTTGCTTTCAGCAAATACAGGAATTGTGCTTCCCATTTTCTTTTCTTTTCTTTTTTTTTTTTTTTCAGTTGGAGTCTCACTCTGTCGCCCAGATTGCAGTACAGTGGCCGCTCCCAGCCACCGCAGCCTTGACCTGCTGGGCTCTGGCGATCCTTCCGCCTCAGCCTTCCGCATAGCTGGAACTACAGGCGCGCGCTACCACGCCTGGCTAATTTTTTTGATTTGTTGTAGAGATGAGGTCTCGCTTGCCCAGGCGGGTCTCGAACCTGCGGGCTCAGGCAATCCACTCACCTCAGCCTCCCAAGGCGTGGGATTACAGGCTGAGCCACCGAGCCCGGCTGTGCTTCCCATTTTAAAACAGTATAAACCTGAACTCTTTTTTTATTTTTTTGGAGTTGGGATCTCACTCTGTCACCCAGGCTGCAGTACACTGGCACAGTCATGGCTTACTACAGCCTCAACCTCCTGGGTTCAGATGATCCTTCTGCCTCAGCCTGCAGAGTAGCTGGGACTATAGGCATGTGACACCGGTGAATTTTTTGATTTTTTTTTTTTTTTTTTAGTCAGAGTCTCACTCTGTTGTCCAGGCTGGAGTACAGTGGCATCAGTCATGGCTGGGCTCAGGTGATCCTCCTCAACTTTCCAAGTAGCTGGATCTACAGGCATGCGCCACCACACCTGGCTAATTTTTGGATTTATTGTAGAGACAAGTTCTTGCCAAGTTGCCCAGGCTGGTCTCAAACTCCTGGGCTCAGGCAATCCTCTCACCTTGGCCTTCCAAAGTGCTGGGATTTCAGGCCTGAGCCACTGTGCCCAATCAAATTTTTTAATTTTTTGTAGAGATGAGGTCTCACCATGTTGCCCAGGCTGGTCTCACATTGCTGGGCTTAAGCAGTCATCCTGCCCAGGCCTCCCAAAGTGCTGGGACTACCGGCCTGAGCCACTGCACCCAGCCAATAATTTTAAACCTGAAATCTTGTAAAATCTTCTCCTAAATGTCTCTGCATTCATATGCGTCCTCCTCCTGCATTTTTTCTCTCGTTCTAGTATCCAAAGAAAGAGATGCTCACTTCCTGACCAAAGTTAATCTATTCTCCTGTGTTCTTTATTCCTTATGCTCCCAATCTTCCTAGTGTTGGCTCTTTCTCTTCTGTATCAAGCATTATATGGGTTTTACTACCTGGAAAATTGAACCAGTGAAATAATATTTTTTAAAGTGGAAAATATTAAATACAAAAATTTGCATAGAATCCACATGTACAGTTTAACAAATATTTATAAAGTCAATATTTGGGAAAGCATCACCCAGGTCAAGAAATGGATTCCTATTAGCTGCTTATGTCTTCCCAGTCCAACCCTCTACCTTCCTGTTTAGAGGAAGCCACTCTCCTGACTTTTATAAGAAAATTTCTTCTTTTCTTCATAAAATTACTAACTTAAACTGTTAACTGAAATATGTATTTTTAAAGAATACTAACATTGTTTTTGAATTACAATAGAATTTTGATTAAATTGAATTTTAAATTATAACAGTATTATATGCAATTATGATTGTCTTGCCTTTTATGATTCAGTTGTGCTGTCATATATGAGAGAAAACCCCCAAAAACCTGGTATTTATAAAAAATTGTATACCTTCACAGTACTGTTTGATGCAATACACCTACCGAGATGTTTTTTCCACTGCTCTAAAGTTTTGAACTCATCAATTTTGATGTCTTTTAGCACTTCTGTCATTTTTTTGTTTTGCCTCTTCCACATCAGCAACACATTTCCTTTTGAGGACATTTTTCATCCAGGGAAACCAAAAAAAAGTCACACGGGGCAAGATTGGGTGAATAGGGAAGGTGGGGCATGGGGTCATTTCATTTTTGGTCAAAAACTGCTGAACACTTAGTGCAGTGTGGGCAGGAGTGTTGTCATGGTGGAAGAACCAGTTTGCCACAACTCGGATGTTTCTTCCACTAATCATGATGCAACCTTCTTAAAACTTCCAGATAAAAATGTTGGTTGACCACTTGATCCAGAGGAACAAATTCCAAGCGTAGTACAAGGGGCCTGCCCTCCAAAAGATAATTCTGTTTTTTGGGGGGGTACCCCCTCATATAGCCATGGTTCATTCATTTTTAATGCTATAAATTACTTAATTGAATGAAAGTACTACAATTTATTTACTGTTCTTTTGTTGATGAACATTTTTGAGTTGTTTCCAGTTTTCATTGTTATGAACATTCTTATTAATACGTTATAACACACATGTATATAAATTTCTCTAGGGTATGTACTTAGAAACACAATTGCTGGGTCAGAGAGTATATTTATTATCAAAATGACTAAAAAAGCCAAACTATTCTATAAAGTGGTTATACAATTTATACTCCAACCAATGTGTATGAGTGTTTCTTTTGCTCTACATATTCATCAACACATGATATAGTTAGACTTTTAAATTTTTGTTGACCGATGTGGTTTTTAATATGTATTTCCCTGATTACATGTTGTATGTTAGATGTTATGTTTATTGGCCATTTGACATCCTATGTTATGAAGTATCCATTCAGACCTGTTTTTTATTCAGTTGTCTGTAATTTTCTTACCTTTTTAGCTTCATTTAAGTTTTATTATAAATGGAAACATACAGTATATATTTATTTATATCAAGCTTTTTACTCAAATACGCATATTTTACATATCCAGTCTATTGTTGTTATTAAGGTCTAATGTTTAGCTACATATAATAATCCTTGTTATAAACATTCTAATATAAATTTTTGGTGTACATATTCAGGGATTCCCACTGGACCTATGGCTAGGAGTCAAATAGCTGGATCACAGAATTCACATAAGTCCAGCTTCAGTAGTTCATGCAAACTGTTTTCCAAAGTGGTTTTATCAATCTATGCTTCCACCAGCAGTATATGCATGTATGTTCATCAGGTTATTCGCCTGTAATTTTATTTTCTTATAGTATCTTCATCTACTTTTGGTATTAATTCTGGCCTTAAAAATTAGTCTGGAAGTGTTCCTTCCTCTTCAATTTTCTGGAATCATTTGAGAATGATTGGCATTAATTATTTAAATGTCTCATAGAATTTCCCATTGAAGTCATCTGTTCCTGGGCTTTTCTTTATTGGGAGGTTTTTGACTACTGTTCTCATTACTAGTTACAGGTCCCTTCAGACAGGTTGCATGTTTCTAGAAATTTGTCCATTTCTTCTAGGCTATCCACTTTGTTGGCATATAATTGTTCATAGTAGGCTTTTATAGTCATTTTTATTTCTGTAGCATCAGTTGCAATGTCTCTTCCTTTATTTCTGATAGTATTTGAATCTTTTTTCCTTAGTCTACCTAAGGGTTAGTCAATTTTGTTTATCTTTTCAATACATGAACTCTTAGTTTCATAGATTGTTTTCTTTTTATTTTTTCTCTAATCTCTGTTATTTCTTTCTTTCTGCCAAATTTGGACTTAATTTGTTCTTCTGTTTCTAGTTCTTTGAGATGTACTGTTAGGTTGTTTGAGTTCTTTCTTTGTTAATGGAGGCATTTATTGCTATGAACTTCCTTCTTAGTACTTTCTCTGCTGTACCCTGTAAATTTTAGCATGTTGTGTTTTTGTTTTCATTTGTCTCAGGTATTTTCTGTTTTTGCTTTTATTTATGTACATATTTTTTAGAGACAAGGTCTCAGTCCATTGCCCATGTTGGATTACACTGGTGATCACAGTTCACTGCAGCCTCAGCCTCCTGAGTAGCTAGGGTTACAGCATGCACCACCATGCCCGGCTAATTTTTTTTTTTTTTTTTTTGTAGAGATGGGATCTCACTATGTTGCCCACGCTGGGCTTGAACTCCTGATCTCAAGTGATCCTCTCACCTTGCAAAGTGTTGGGATTGTGGGTGTGAGCCATAGAGCTCAGCCCTGTCTCAGTTATTTTCTAATTTGATTTTTTTCCTTTTGAATTTTTTATTTGACTCAGTGGTTGTTTGAGGATGTGTTGTTTAATTTCCACATGCTTGTGAATTTTCCAATAGCAGAATTTTTTTTTTCCAATAGCAGAATTTTTCTTCTGTTAATGATTTTTAGTTCATTCCACTATGTTTGGAAAAGTTATTTGGTATGATTTCAATCTTTAAAAAATTTTTAAGACATGTTGTGACCTACGATGTGATCTATCCTGGAGAAAGATCTGTGCATGCTTGAGAAAAATGTTAAATATGCTGCTACTTAATAAAATATCCTATATATGTCTGTTAAGTCTGCTTGGTCTATAGAGCTGTTCAAGTTCTTAGTTTCCTTAATAATTTTTTTGTGTGGATATCCTGCCCATTACTGAACATGGGATTGAAGTCTCCTACTACTGTATTGCATTGTATTGTTGTCTGACTCTCTTTTCATCTCTTGGTTTATGTATTAGGTGCTCTGATGTTGAGTGCATATATATTTATAATTATTATATCATCCTGGTGAATTGACTCTTTTATCATTATATAATATCCTTCTTTGTCTCTTGGGATACTTTTTGACTTCATGTCTATTTTGTTTGTATAGTTACTCTGTTCTCTTTTGATTACCATTTGCATGGAATATCCTTTTCCATTCCTTCAATTTCATTCTATGTAGGTCCTTGAATCTAAAATGGGTTTCCTATAGACAGCATATAATTGGGTTTGTTTTTTTATCTGATCACTCTATGGCTTTTGATTGGGAGTTTAGTCCTTTTACATTTAAAGTGATTATTGAAAGATTTATTATTGCCATTTTGTTAATTGCTTTCTGTTTGTCTTGTAGTTCTTTTGTCTTTCTTTTCCTCTCTTCCTCTGTATTTTGTCGACATTTTGTATTAATTTGCAGTTTTTTTCTCTTTTTCTTTTGTGTAACACTTCTGTAGGTTTTTCCTTTCTTGTTACTATGGGGTTAAATAAAATATCTTATAGTTATAACAGTTTGTCTTAAGCTGATAACAACATAAGTTCAACTGCATACAAAATATCTACCCTTTAACATCTCCCATTCCCACCACTATATGATATTGTTGTCATGATTTACATGTATTCATTTTGTCTTTTGATTATATTTTAGTTATAGTTATTTTAAATATTTTATCTTTTAACTTTATTTTAGAATTAAAGGTGATTTACCCACCATCATTACAGTAATACAGTATTCGGTATTTTAAAAAATATATTTACCCCTACCAATGAGTTTCACACTCTTATCTTTTGTGTTGCTGTTTAGTGATCTCGCATTTCAACTTTAAAAATTTCTCTTAACATTTTTTTGTAAGGCAGGTCTAGTGGTGATGAACTCCCTCAGCTTTTGTCTGTCTGGAAGTCTTTATCTTTCCTTAATGTTGTTGTTTTTTTTTTTTTTGAGTTGGGGTCTCACTCTGTTACCCAGGTTGGAGTGCAGTGGCACAATCATGGCTCATGTAGATTTGACCTCCTGGGCTCAAATGATCTTCCCACTTAAAAGCCTCCCTCGTAGCTGGGACTACAGGCACATACAACCACATTAGGCTAATTTTTAAAGTTTTCTGTAGAGATGAGGTCTCACTATATTGCCTACAAGGTCTCAAACTCCTAAGCTCAAATGATCTTCCTGCCTTGGTCAATGCCTGGAATTATAGGTGTGAGTCACTATACCTAGCCTTTCTATAATTTTTGAAGGAGAGTTTTGCTGCATGTAGTATTCTTGGCTGGCAGTTCCTCCCTCCCACCCCCATTCAGCATTTTGATTATGTCATCCACTTCTCTCTTGCCTGCAAGGTTTCTTTTTTTTTTTTTTAATTAATCAGTATTTTTTATTATCATATTGTGGGGTACAGTTAAGGATTAGAGCCTGCAAGGTTTCATTTGGAAAATCCATTGATAGTTTTATGAAGTTTCCCTTAAATACGACAAGTGTCTTTCTCTTGTTGCTTTCAAAATTCTTTGTCTTTGACTTTTGATGATTTGATTGTAATGTGTCTTGGCATGAGATATTTTTGGGTTCATCTTATTTGTGATGCTTTAGGTCTGGATCTTGGTTTATGTTTCCTTCTCTAGCATTTGGAAGTTTTTAGCCATGATTTCTTTGAATAAACTTTTGGGTTCTTTCTCTTTTGTCCTTTTATGACTCCCATAATGCATACATTGTTGACTTAATAGTATCCCATAATTTCCTTAAGCTTTCTTCACTCTTTTTCATTCTTTTTACTCCTCTGACTGAATTATTTCCTGTGACCCGTTGAGTGCTGTTCTGTTCTTCAGCCTTACTGGTTTGCTGTTCACCACGCTAGTGAATTTTTTAGTTCAGCTATTGTCTTCTTCAGCTCCAGGATTTTTATTTGGTATTTTAAAATATCTTCTAAGCCGGGCTTGGTGGCTCAGCCTGTAATCCCGCGCTTTGTGAGGCTGAGGTAAGTGGATTGCCTGAGCCCATGGGTTCGAGACCCACCTGGGCAACTTGGCAAGACCTCATCTCTACAATAAATCAAAAAAATTAGCCAGGCGTGATAGTGCACGCCTGTAGTTCCAGCTACTTAGAAGGCTGAGCAGAAGGATCGCCAGAGCCCAGCAGGTAGAGGCTGCGGTGGCCGGGAGCGGCCACTGCACTCCAGTCTGGGCGACGGAGTGAGACTCCAACTCAAAAAAAAAAAATCTTCTATATCTTTGTTGAAATTCTCACTTTGTTCCTGTATTGTTCTCGATTTTGGTGACTATTTTTAAGAGAACTGTTTTGAATATCTCTGCTTCATTAGGGTCAATTACTGGAGATTTATCTTGTGCCTTTGTTTGGAACATCCTTGCCTGATTCTTTACTTTCCTTGAGTCCTGGTGTTGGTATCTACATGTGAGACAAGAAGGCACCTCTACTAATTTTTAAGGACTGACCTAATACAGGAGAGGACCCCCACCAATCTGCCCAGTCAGACATTCTGGGGGCCTCTACCAACGTTCTTCCTCCTCTGGAACAAGTAAGCAGCTGTGGTTTTCTGTCTGCTCATTGTGTTGAGCTGGGGTTGGGAGGAAGCTATAGTGTGTATCAGCTTAAGTCACCACTTCCATTGTCCCCTGGTGGCTAGGTTGTGTTGGAGGCATCAGAGCAGCAAGACTGGTGAGCAGATAATAGTTGTTTGGACAGTCCTGGAGAGGCTGGGGTACTAGATGCATGGATCAACTCTTTCCCTTTTTTTGTCTGCTTGCTCTGGGCAGAGCATGGGAAAGGATCAATGGCATCTACCAGTCCAAGCTGCTGCCTCTGTTCTTCTCTGTTCTACATTTTACTGGACTGGTCAGAGCTCAAAGACTTGCAATATTGAAGTCTGTCCTCTGGGAAGCCTTAAAAAAGTTTCAGCACTGTATGTGTGAACCAACTCCTTTCCTCTCCTGGGTGAAGCTTGGAGCCAGGAGGTCTCTTCCTGATTGCATAATGCTGCACCAGGGGTACGGTCTTCAGCTAAAGAGTGTCCTGACTCTTCATACTGGCTTTGGTGAGCCTGGCTTTGCATTCTCCCAGGGTGTGAGAGCCTTTCTATTAGTTTCTGATTTCTCATAATGGGAATGTCTATAAACTATTACTGATTTGGTATGTTTGTGGAGGAAAGTCCAGGGCTTTCTATTTTGCCATCTTGCTGATGCCACTCCTCTACTTTTATATTTACCTTTTCCTAATTTCTTGAAATAAATGTTTAACCCTTCTTTTTTCTACTGATATACACACTTTAAGCCTAGACATTATCTTCCAAGTAGCAATTTTGCTGCATCTTACAAGTTTTAACATGATCATATGTTCATTATGATTTAATTAAAATGTTTTTCAACTTCTATGATTTCTTTGACCCATAGGTTATTTGAAATTATATTTCCTATATTCTAACATAATTGCATTATAATCAGAAATACATTCTGATTTCAATCTTTTGAAGTTTGTTAAGACCTGCTGTACAATGCAGTATAGTTACTTTTTGTAAATGTTCTCTGAATACTAGAGAACAACGTATTTCTGCAATTGTTGGGTGTAGCATTTTGCATTTGTTCTTTGGGTCAAGTTTTTTTTTTTTTTTTTTTTGAGTTGGAGTCTCACTCTGTCACCTGCTGGGCTCCAGCGATCCTCCGCCTCAGTCTTCCGAGTAGCCAGAATTACAGGCATGCGCTACCACGCCCGGCTGATTTTTTGATTTATTGTAGAGATGAGGTCTCACCAAGCTGCCCAGGCAGGTCTTGAAGCCGCGGACTCAGGCAATCCACTCACCTCAGCCTCACAAAGCGTGGGATTACAGGCTGAGCCACCGAGCCCAGCTGGTTGGGTCAAGTTTTTAATCATGTTGTTCAAATCTATATCCTCTATCAATACTGTATCAATTGTATTTATCAATATATACTTACAGCTAAATATTAAAATCACCAAATATTATGGATTTGTCTATTTTTTCCTTCTACTTCTATCAATTTTTACATTATATATTTTGAAGCTATATTAGAGGTATAAATAAATTTTAAATTATTATAGTTTTCTGAAGAATTGAACCTTTTAGCACTATGGAATAATCACTCTTTATCTCTAGAAATGTTTAAAGTCTATTTGCTGGATGCTAAAATAACTATATAGGTTGAGAATCTCTTATATAAAGTGCTTGAGACCAGAAGTATCTTGGATTTCAGATTTTTGAGAGGATTTTGGAATATCTGCATTATACATACTAGTTCAGCATCTAATGTGAAAATGTGAAATGCTCTAGTGAACATTTCCTTTGAAACATTCATTATGATGATGCTTAAATTAGAGTTTGAAGCATTTCAAATTTCAGATTTTCAAATGAGGGATACTCACTCTGTACCACATAACCATATATATATATGATTATATATACATATTTTGAGTCAGTTCTCATTCTGTCACCTAGACTGGAGTGCAGTGGCATGATTGTGGCTCAGCACAGCCATGAACTCCTGGGCTCAAGTGATCCTTTTGTCTCAGTCTCTGCATCATGCCACCACACCAATTTTTTTTTTTTTTTTGGGTAGAAATGAGGTCATGTTATGTTGCCTTGGCTGGCCTCAAACTCTTGAGTTCAAGCAATTCTCCCACCCTGGCCTCCTAAAGTGTTGGGATTACATGCATGAGCCACTGCACCTGGCCCCATATTTCTTTTTGCTTAGTATTTGCATGGTACATATATTTTCTCCATACTTTTCCTTTCAACTTTTCTGTATCCTAATGTTTTAGGTAGACTCTCCAATAAGGCCTTGATATGACTCCATCCACTTCCTGAATTATTATGTCTTTTCAATTTAATGTAGAATTTTATAATGTAGTCATAGAAACTACTTGTAGTCTCTGTATTAAATAGAATCCAACAAATATTTATTGAGCATTGTACTAGACCCTGGAGATGTAATGGTATAAATAAAAGGTTACCATCAGGCTTAGACCTGCTTTAGAATAACCTCTGTCTCCCAGCACCTTGGATATAGCAGAGTTAAGATACATGGAGAGTGATGTGAATGACTGCACTCAGGCTGCAGGTGTTAGGCCTGCATGAGAACAGCATAAAAGATGTTATACAATTACTGGTAGGAAAAAGGGTACGTTGTAGCTTCTATGTGTCAAAATGACCTCCATATACTTGGCTCTCATCCCTGGTAGTTGTACACACCTTATATGGATGACAGTACAAAAGAAGCTGTATGTATGGATAGTTCCAGTCTGCTGATGAGATGAAGGTGCTATATATGCTGTAACTCTCACCCTGTATCCTTCCATAAAGCTAAGTAGACACAGTATTAGCTGAAAGCTTATGAGAATGTGATTGTCAGCTTCAATCCATAACTGCATCTATACTGCTGTAAATGGTGAACAAGAAAGGCAAGATCCCTTTCATTATAGCTATTACAATTTAGTAGGGAAAGGGCGGGTGTGGTGGCTCATGTCTGTCATCCCAGCACACTGGGAGACTGAGACAGGAAGATTGCTTGAGCACAGCCTAGGCAACATAGTGAGACCTCATCTCTATAAAAAATAAAAAAAATTAGTCAGGCATTGTAGCATGCACCTGTAGTCCTAGCTACTCAGGACGCTGAGGCAGAAGGATCACTTAAGTCCAGGAGTTTGAGGCAGTGGTGAGCTGTAATCACACCACTGCACTTATGCCTGGGTGACAGAGACCTCTACTCAAAAAAAAAAAACCAAAATAAAAATAAATGAATTTAGTAAGGAGAGATGCAACGAGGCACTTATAATATAGTACAGGGAATGCACAGAGTACTTTGTAAACACATAAGAAGGCCACTTAATATAGACTTATGCAGCTTAGAAAGTTTTTCATGGAGGATATGATGTGTAATTTTAGAAGCTCAGATTGAATTAGTTACCTTCAGGGAAAGTAGAAGAGAATTACTAGCATAGCTTCTATTCTGGAGACTAGAAGAAAATAATGATGCTTGAAGTATATTGTTGGACTACAGAGCAGGAAAAATGGAGTAAGAGTGTAGGTCAGGTCTGGACTTTCAAGTCCTGCTAAGGAGGTTGGGACTTTATCTAAGAGCAATGGAAATATATTTAGAGCCTGGATTAAAAACTAATTTGAATAGGAGTTAGGGAGAGGGTAAAGTTAAGGATGATGGCCTGGTTTATGGCTTGGACAATTAGGTGTATGGGAAAATTTGTTTATTGGGTTAGAGAATTATGAAGAAAGACTAGGGAGAAAAATGGAGGGTTCACTTCTTCATTTGTTCAAATTGATGCATCAGTGAGATATCTAAGTAGAGACCTCCAGCAGGGATTGGATACCTAGGTCTAAAGTTTATAAGAAAAATCAGTGTTGAAGGAATAGATTTAGAATCGTCAGCATGTAGAAGTCAATGGGAATGAATTTCTCAGGGAGTGTGTTGAACACATGAAGATGATTAGGAAAGAAACTATGCTCTGGCACTACTACAGGGCTTTTTCTTTTTTCTTTTTTTGAGTTGGAATGTCACTCTCGCCCAGACTGGAGTGCAGTGGCCGTTCCCGGCCACTGCAGCCTCGACCTGCTGGGCTCCGGCGATTCTTCCGCCTCAGCCTTCCGCGTAGCCGGAATTACAGGCGCGCGCTACCACGCCCGGCTGATTTTTTGATTTATTGTAGAGATGAGGTCTCGCCAAGTTGCCCATGCGGGTCTCGAACCCGCGGGCTCAGGCAATCCACTCACCTCAGCCTCCCCAAGTTAGGGATTATAGGCTGAGCCACCGAGCCCGGCTTACAGGGCTTTTTCAAATTACCTTTCTTTTCTTCAGAGCATCCCTGCCCATACTTCTGATGCTCCTCCCTGCTAGTAGCCTGCCCAGTAACCAAGCAATTATAATACAGTATTATAACTCTGTGACAGGGAGCACACAGAGTACTTTATAAACACATAGGAAGGCCGCTTAATCCAGACTTAAGCAGTTTAGAAAGGTCTGTTCTCTTCTTCTGACTATAGAAAACTGATTTTATTTGGCTGGCCGAATGTCCCATTATATAAGCTTGATTTCTCATGCTCTCCTGTGGCTAGTGATAGCCATGTGACCTCTGCCATTTGTTTCTAAATATATTCTTATATTAGTTTTTAAAAAATAAAAAACAATAGAATATTATACAGTCATAAAGAAGAACAAAATTATGAACTTAGCAGCAACTTGGATGGATTCAGAGTCTATAATACTCAGTGATTTATCACAGAAACAAAGAATTGAGTACCACATGTTTTCACTCATAAGCGGATCCTGAACATTTACCATAATACTATAAGAAAGGAATTGGCAATAGCTGGAAACTTCCAGGGGAGGAAGGGTGGGCACATAACATTAATAAGGGTATCTGATCTTAAACCAGGCAAAGTGAGGACCAAAGGGAGGCCCAAACTTTACCTGTACAATGACCACTTGTATACCTAATCCTGAATTGTACCCCACATTTTAAAATAGAATAAATTAAAAAAAATAAAGTACATAATATATACTTTCCTGCTCCTTACAATTTTTCATCTAACAATTCATATTTGTATACTACGTTTTTGGTTTTTTTTTGAGTTGGAGTCTCACTCCATTGTCCAGGCTGGAGTGCAGCGGCATGCTCACAGCCACCCCAGCATCGACCTACTGGGCTCAGGCGATCCTTCCACCTCAGTCTTCCCAGTAGCCAGAACTACAGGTGCGCGCTACCAAACTCAGCTAATTTTTAAATTTATTTTAGAGATGAGGTCTCGCCTAGTTGCCCAGACTGTTCTCAAATCCATGTGCTCAGGCAATCCTCTCACCTCAGCCTCCCAAAGTGCTGGGATTACAGGCTTGAGCCACTGTGCCCAGCCTATACTGAATTTTTATCTTTTCATATTTAATATGTTTTCAGTCTCCAAACTCTAAAGACTACGAAAATATTATTAGTGTCTTCTCTCTGGTAAAGACTCCTAAGAATATGCTGTGTGCAAACTGAGACCTTGTATTTTTCCTAAAGGAATGTATAGCCTAAGAAAAATGTAGGTTGTATTTTTGTTGCTTTCAATAAAGAGGAAACTAAAGTGTATTTGGGAAAGCCAAGAAAGTCAAGTATTTTGTTCTGTGAGTTGGCATTAAGATGCTTGAGTGCAAAGAATTGGAGATGGATGAAAACGAGCAGTAAAAGAGGGAAAATGAAGGGGATTGAGCTGTCATGTGGGACCTTAAAAATGGCATATATATTGCTGAACAGCAACTGAGTGCCTGCCATTAGACTGGGTATTCATCATTCAAAGATGAAAAGACACACTATTCCTCACCTCAGGAACTCAGTTTAATAGAAGATATATATATATATATCTCCACACACACATAATGTATATATATTCAAATACTTAGCACCTGGATCTGGTTTCTAAATTCCATTCTCCATGGAAAGGAACCAGGGCTCTATGGAGAAATGATTGATTCCAGGCCTGGGCAGGAAAGAATAGGATGAAACGAGAACATCTTGTGCCCAAAAGGAATATTCAAAGAATGGTGGGGACATGTCAGAAGGATACAGACACCAGCTTGAAAGGACTCCACTGGCCAGATCTGAGATAATTTATACACCAAAGTAAATAATGATAGTAACACATTATAACTAATTGCACAAAATAGGGATACATGAACCTACAGAGTTAAAAACAAATAAATCAAAAGTTTGATAGTTTCAGAGTATTTTTATAAGTCTCAAAGTACTGCTGTACTACAAAATGCTTGCTAATTATGAAGGGACAAAGAATAACTTTATAGTGAAGTTGGACAGACACTATCTTTTTTTTTTGAGTTGGAGTCTCACTCCATCGCCCAGGCTGGAGTGCAGTGGCATGCTCACAGCAACCCCAGCGTCGACCTGCTGTGCTCCAGCGATCCTTCCGCCTTAGCTTTCCAAGTAGCCGGAACTATAGGTGTGCACTACCATGCCCGGCTAATTTTGTGATTTACTGTAGAGATGAGGTCTCGCCAAGTTGCCCGGGGTGGTCTTGAACCCTCAGGCTCAGGCAATCCACTCGCCTTGGCCTCCCAAAGTGATGGGATTACAGGCTGAGCCACCGAGCCTGGCCTGTGCCACCAAGCTGGGCCAGCAGACACTATCTTAATCAAATAACATCACCATATCACCAGAAAAGGGACAAACTGAAATCATGTACCATCTAATAGAACGTAATGAGAACTTCCTGCTATTTCTGCTAAAAATGTACAGTCTGAATTAATCATTAGATAATATTAGGCAAATCCAAATTGAGGACACCTTATAAATATTGGCCTGTAATCTTGAAAAGTTTCAGGAGTCATGAAAGGACTAAGGAACTGCTTCAGATTGAAGGACAAAGATTTATAAAAGTAAAGCAATACATCATTCTGGAATGGATCTTTTTGCTATAAAATTACTGGACAATTAGAGAAATCTGAATAGGATCTGAGATTAGATGATAGAATGATTATTTATAATATATATTTATATATTTTGATGGTTGGATCACAGTTATGTAGGAGACTATCTTTATTTTTTTTATTTTTTATTTGTGTTGGAGTCTCACTCTGTCGCCCAGACTGGAGTGCAGTGGCACACTCCTGGCCACCGCAGCCTTGATCTGCTGGGATCCGGCGATCCTTCTGCCTCAGCCTTCCAAGTAGCTGGAACTACAGGCATGCGCTACCACGCCTAGCTAAATTTTTGATTTATTGTAGAGATGAGGTCTCACCAAGTTGCCCAGGGGGGTCTTGAACCTGTGGGCTCAGGCAATCCACTCACCTCGGCCTCCCAAAGCGTGGGATTACAGGCTGAGCCACCAAGCCTGGCGACTATCTTTATTTTTAAGAAATAAACACAAGTATGCCCTGATATGTTGCCAGTATAGTTTCAAATGGTTCAGGGGAAAAAGTTATTTGTACTATTTTTGCAAATTTAACAAATAAATTTGTTTTAAAATAAAAACATTTAAGCAATTAAAAAAATTCCATTCTAACCCACCAGGATAATTATTAGCCTCACACCTGAATCTCCAGAGGACACTGAAGTCTTTTATTCTAGGAGAAAGGCACTCAGCTCACCTGTGGTCAAGAATAACTCATCAGAGTGAGAGCTCAGGAGGGATCTGTGGACAAAGCCCCAGTTAATGGGAACCCATGGTGGTGACAGGCATAGGGAGAGAGAGAGGTCAAAGAGGGAGAGAGAGAATGAAGGGGAATTGGGGCATACTTGTGTTTAGGCATTTGGGGTTTATAATGGCTTCACTTACTATATCATTAATCACAGTAAATTGACCAAGTTTGTTAAAGAGCCTCTAACAGAAAAAGTCATAGACCGCAATTGGGGAAATCTAGATTTTTCCAACCTCTGATTACTACCTGTTATGGACTAAATGTCTGTGCTGCCCCCTACCCCCAGATTCACACGTTGAAACTCTCTTCTCCTGCTCATGTAATGGTATTAGGAGGTAGGGAGTTTGGGAAATAATTGGGATTAGATGAGGTTGTGACGATGGAGCCCTCATGAACAAGATTACTGTTCTTACAAGAATCACAACAGAGCTTGCTTCTCTTCTCTGCTCTCTGTCATGTACGGACACCCCAAGAAGGTGACCATCTGCAACTCAGAAGAGGAGCCTCACCAGAACCCGACCATGCTGATGCCCTGCTCTTGGACTTCAGCCTCCTGAACTGTGAAAAATAAATTGCTGTTGTTTATTAGACTGTAATACCCAGTCTACGGTATTTTGTCACAGCAGCCCGAATGGACTAAAACGTTATGTCACTATATAACCCAGAGCAAGTCTTTTAATTTAGCTTAGACTTAGACTCCTATTTGTAAAATGTAGGGACTAAATTAGTTGACAGTGATTTCATGTTCCTATAACTATAGTCAAACCAAAGATGTCATTTTCTCTATATGAAAAAGTCATTTTCTATTTAAAAAGTCAATGTGGATTACTCTCGTAAGATAAGGCTAAAAGGTTGGGCTACCCACACATAATTGGATGATAGCTAAAGTGCTAAGTTAAATGTAGACAGTACTTTATAAAACAATTTGACAAGTCTCAAAAGGCAATGTGGTCTATTGGTATTTTTGAAGATAATTAAAACCGGGTTCAAAATCCTAATTTTGCTTATGCTGTTCAGCTTTCTAATCCATCATACATACAACTGCCAGAATTACCTAAGATAGATTTTAGAGTGTCATGTCTCTGTCAGTGGCAAAAGCATAAGATTCACACTTTAGCATGGCATCCAGTGCTTTTCACAATTTGGTTCCAATCTTTTTTTCTCTTCTCATCGTTTGCAGCATCTTGTATTTTAGCACTGAATTTCCTGAATAATATTCTTCTGAGTACTATTGTGCTGGGAGATGTTAATAGATATTCCATGAAAAAGAGGCCTATGGTCAAACAATCCAGCTCAAATGCCATCTCCTGTGTAAAGCCTTCATGAATCCTCCCCCAGAAATTACTAACTCTCTTTTTATTCCCAAAAGAGTTATATTTGCCTTTGGGCAGTTTATAAATTTGATAGCTGAATTCTAGTTTACTTAGAGTTAAGCACAACTATACTTAAGTTTTACATATTCAGTATTGACATTTTTTTCCTCATAAGTTCATTATACTAAAAAGCAAATAACATTTTTTTCATTCTTCTAAAAAACTGATTCTTTCTGATAATAAATTAGACTCCAAAGTAATCTGCTATAGGGGCATCATGAAAAAAATATAGGCTTTGGAATAAAAAAGACCTGAGTTCATTTTCCAGCTCTGCCACTAACCAGGTGAGACACCTCGGACAAATAAACTTTCAGACTCTCAGTTACCTCATCGATAAAATATAGATAATAATTTCTATATAGCTTTGTTGATTGTAAGACAATAGGTAAATCAATCTATATAATTATCTATATGAATAAACTATTTGAATAGATATATATCTAGCACATAGCAGACACTAAAATTACTAGTTTCTTTTCCAAATGTGTTTACATAGTAGTATTAATTTGTAATAAAATGGCACAAATATAACACAGTAGAATAAAGTTAAAACAAATCTGTTTAAATTCTTGTTTTTCAAATGGCTTATACAGTATGTTCCTTCTTGCAAACTTTGAGGGTCAAATGAGAAAGGAGAGTTATTAATATACTGATGTGTCATGTCTAGAATCAATCTTTAGGAGACATCTACTGTGACAGGGAGATTTTAAGCAATAGTATTCCTTGAGACATCAATTGAGATCTCATCTGAGATATTCAGTTACTGGTTTGTCAATTAGCTGCTTCAAGAGGTTCACTAACTTCTTACACATTCTTTTTATCCAGTCTTATTTATGCTTTCCTTTTTGTTTTCTTGCTTTAAGATATACTGACAATTTTATTGAATGTGGCAGCTATGTGATTTGGGTATTACCGTCTGCAAGGGCATCAAATTAAATAAATGGCACTTGGCTCTCATTTGGAAATGTTTGGATGACCTTGGATTTAATATAGTAAAGTAGAACGGCTATCAGTATTTTCTCTCTCAGGGAAGCTAATATGGTTAGCAAGACAAATAACCCTGATTGCAGCAGACACTTTCCTTCTAATTTTATCTCACTACTTATCTCTCTAGGCCCAACTCAAATACCTCCTTTCAGAAGCCTTCTAAGATCATCATAGACATAAACATCTTAAGATGTACTTTTATTACATCTTATATCTTAAGATGTACTTGTATTATCACACTGTATTATTATGTTTATTGTTTTGTTCTTGGTATTCTTTTACATTTTTTATATTATACACGTGAAATAATAATTCTTGTTTTGAACATCTTACAAATGAGGAAATTAAAAACTAGAGACAGCAAGAAATTTGCCTATGAGTAATAAAGTGATGAGAAATCAAGATTCCAAACTCTCAAGCCAGTGGTTCCTTTAGATTAGTTAATATTGTTTATCCCCCCTTTTCCATTATTCTTAGACCTTGAAAACTAGTCTAAATCTTTTCACTTACAAATTTCAAAACAATTTTTCTAAGTTTCCATATATAAGAATATCCAGAGTTATGTGAAAAAATGAGAGCAATACTCTAAACTTTGACAAACAGAAGATCCGTAGAGAAAGCAGTTTTCTTAAGACCGATGATACCCAGAAAAAGAATAATTTGGCATAGATTTTTTTAAGCCTTGTGTATAAATACAAAATATCATTTCTGATTACTTAACAAATCAGCAATAGGATATTCTAGATTAAACATTTGAGGCAAAGGCATCTTCAAATAAAGTTTTATAAAGTAGTGAGAAATACCATAAAAAAGCACAACAAAAGGCCATTTTTCCTACCCTGTTTTTCAATACCAAAGTAAATAATAATTTAGCTATATGTAATATATATATTTTGTAATCCTATCTATTTATAAGTTTTAAGATAAATAGACTCTACACTGTCATTTATACATTTTACACTTAATACATTGTAAGTTTTTAGTTTTGTGCCACTATAGACTCAAAATTAATTTTAGAAGGAGGGATAAAATTACCTTTCATAGCCTCTAGTTTCTATTAAATATTAGAATTTAAATATATGTTTGAACATTAACATGAGATTACAGTAACTAAAAATATAAAATAGAAGGCAAATATGCTTATTAAAAATGATATATTTACAAAAGATGATATATTTAGAATAAGATTGAGCATTTTAAGTTTAACGTAAACTTGGAGTACTCAAAACATACTAGAGAGATAAATCATTATGTGGCTAAAAAATTACTAGACTAGAAAAATAATGATTTGCTGATTATTTTTAACATGATGTTATGACTATCATAGAAGGCAGTAACTGTATCATATTACTTTATTTTTAAAATTTACCAATATAAACAAAATCTTAGTGATAACACAAAGTTCTCTGATATAAACTGTCTCAATAGTATGGCTCAAAAATAACTTTAAACATGAAACTATCCAGTAAATAATTTCAAAGCAAGTAAGTATACCAAATTCCTCTTCCTTGATAAGCACTTTAGAAACATGTATTTGTAATTGACTCTTCATTTTCTTTTCGTTGTTACATAATTTCCTCAACATTTTAATTTGAACAATTTAAAATCTACAGATAAATTAAAAGTACAAGTGCAATAAATTGCAAGTCATACATATTATTCTTTTATTATCTACTTCTATTATTTCTATTTTCTATTATCTTTCTATATTATGAGGTCTTTGAGGCTGAGAAGATATCTAATTTATTTTTCTATCTCCAGGACCTCTAGGTACCTGGTAGAAAGGCAGTATTTAGGAATTACTAAATGGTGTCCCTTCCTGATTATAATCTGCCCTCATTCCTCTAATCTATCCTTAATCTGCAGAAATAGCAAATTTCTAAAACACAAACCTGATTACTTCTCTTTTTAGATCAATTAACAATAGCAGCCATTATCTATTACTATCATCTAAGTACTGTGATAAACATATTACATGCATTACTTCATTTAATTCTACAACAAGCTTATGAGGTAGGTACTATTATCAATACCCTTTTTATAGGTAAGGAAACTGAGGCACAGAGGATTAAATAATTCATCCAAGGTCACACAGCAAACAACAAACCTAAGTTTTGGACCCTGACAATCTGACTCCAAAGTCCATGCACTTAAGCATGGATTGATCATGCTTTCTCACTCTTCTTTGGTTTTGAACATATTCCTCTCTTAGCCTGGAATCCCCATAAACTCCTATTTATCTCTCAAGTCACAGCTTCAGTGATAGATCTCTATAGAGCTTTACTCCAGGTGCACTTAGGCATGCTTTCTTTGCTTCTATTGTTCTTTGCACATAATGAAAACTTGCATTTAATTAAATTATCCCTTCAATACTCTGGCCTCATCTCTTCCTCTCTAATAATCTTTCTTTACCCTGTTTTGGTTACTTAATTCCATGGCATAACCCATTCATTCAAAAAACAAATATTAAATTAGTATCTACTATCTGCCAGGCATTGTTCTAGGCTCTGGGGATGCAGCTCCCTGCTGTCATGGGGCTTGTGTTCTAAGCTTGTATGAGAGAGACAAAAATAAATAAATACATTTGAAACACATACATGCACATGTACACACATTGTCAGGGGTTGATACATGCTTAGAAGACAATTAAATCAGGACAACAACATAAAGAAGGATGGGCTGTAATTTCAGATAGAGTTGTTAAATAAAGACCTCTGTGCTAAGCTAACATCTGTATGGTAAGGAAGTAAGCCACATGGATGAGCTGGGGTACTGGTATCCCAGGGTGTGGGAACAGTAAGCGCAAAAGTCGAAAAGTGGAAATGAGCTTGTTGTGTTTGCAATATAAAGCAAATCGTAGTGTGACTGGAGAGAGCGAAAGAGGCGCAGGTGGAAGAACATGCCTCTATTCCAACATGGCTTTTCTTGCTTTTTTAAAAAAACAGCAGCTAACACCTTTTTATCATATAAGTACATTATATAATACACAAGTTTCTTGTTATGTTTATAGTTTCTTGTTTCATATTACATTGTAGTACTGTTGTATTTTAATTTGTTATTTATTTATTTATTTTTATTTTTTTACTTTTGAGTTGGAGTCTCACTCTGTCGCCCAGACTGGAGTGCAGTGGCCACTCCCGGCCACTGCAGCCTCAACCTGCTGGGCTCCGGCGATCCTTCCGCCTCAGCCTTCCAAGTAGTCGGAACTACAGGTGCGCACTACCACGCCTGGCTAATTTTTGATTTTTGATTGTAGAGACGAGGGCTCAACAAGTTGCCCAGGTGGGTTTCGAACCCACGAGCTCAGGCAAGCCACTCACCTCAGCCTCCCAAAGTGCTGGGATTACAGTCTGAGCCACAGAGCCTGACCCACTGTTGCATTTTTTAAAAATCCTTTCTCAATGGTCTCAAAAGTGCAACGGAAATCAAACCTACTCTTTACTCCTTTTACTTCCTTCCTCCAACCCTAGGCAGCCTTACAATGAATCTTTCTAAAATGAGAATCTGATCTGGTTATACTATAACTTACAAAATTTTAATGGCTTCTCACTGACTATAATTTTAAGCATAGTATAGAGGGTTCTCATGACCAACTCCCCACCAGTAATCCAAACCTATCTCCTACAGCTAGGGCCAGCCATACAAAATATTTATAGTATACCAACCAGTGCGTTTACAACTTTTCTGTGAAACTATTCCTAATTGCAAAGGGGGGATGACTTATTCCTGGTGAACAGAGACAGAACAGACATACTAAAAACACAAGTTTCTTAGAAGTTTCCTACTTCATCCTAAAAATTCATGGGGCCATTGTACTCTACTCTGTAACATATCTATATTTTAAATTAATCTTAAAAAGTTTAATCCGGGCCAGGTGCGGTGGCTCAAGCCTGTAATCCCAGCACTTTGAGAGGCTGAGGTCAGGGGATTGCCTGAGCCCATGGGTTCAAGTCCAGCCTGGGCAACTTGGCAAGACCTCAGCTCTACAATAAAATAAAAAAATTAGCCCAGGCGTGGTAACATGCACCTGTAGTTCTGGTTACTTGGAAGGCTGAGGCAGAAGGATTGCTGGGGCCCAGCAGGTCGATGCTGGGGTGGCCATGAGTGTGCCACTGCACTCCAGCCTGGGCGACAGAGTGAGACTCCAACTCAAAAAAAAAGTTTAACTCTTATAGTATGTTTGAATAAAATACATGTTCCACTATGACAGGCCATGTTCATATTCAGCCAGTGGTTTGTAAGTACCTCAGTATGTCCCACAAATGCCTGGGTGAACTTGCACAAGACTTACCAATTCACACCTCTGTACCTCAACACTTGCTTTTCTCTGAAGGGAATACCCTTCCTCAACTTGTCCACCTGGTGGCATCTTGTTCATCTTCAAGGCTCTCCTGAAGCTGCTCTAAGTCACCCAAGCAAACAGATCGTGCCCTTGTTGATATTAACAGTGCTTTCATATACTTATTATAGGACTTACGTACTGCCATTATTTTTTACAAGTTTATATTCTTGATTAGTCAGTGATTTCCTGGAGATCAGCACCCATATCATATTTTCCTAGGTACATTAACATTTACCAAGTGTTTACTATGTGACAAATATTTTTATATGCATTGTTCCCATTCAATCCTCAGGTATCCTTAGGAGATTATATCAATTTTAGACATAGTGTATAATAATAAGCTCTTTGAAGGCAGGACTTGTTATTTTATTCACTAGTGTATTTCCCATGCCTAGTACAGTGCCTGGCACATTGTAGACACTTAAAAGTGTTTGTTGAATAATGAGGAAACCAATGCTCAGAGAGGCTAAGTAACTTGTCCAGTGTACACAGCTAGTAAGTGGAGACCTGAAAGTTTTGGTTCTACTGCTTTTCCATCTCCAATTTCCATCTCAGAATTGGTACTGAGAAGGCGCTCAGTAAATACCTGCGAATAGATGAATATCTTTTACCTTTAGATGACTCATCTGCTCTGCCCTAGAATTCCCCTATTTCTTCATTTGTATACCCTAATTTTTTTTTTTTTTTTTTTTTGAGTTGGAGTCTCACTCTGTCGCCCAGACTGGAGTGCAGTGGCCGCTCCCGGCCACCGCAGCCTCGACCTGCTGGGCTCCGGCGATCCTTCTGCCTCAGCCTTCCAAGTAGCCGGAACTACAGGCGC
>CAUYQG010232594.1:0-28724 GCA_963574415.1 Tarsius wallacei | reverse complement strand
AAAAAAAAAAAAAAAAAGAAAATCCAAAAGGAGAGAAGGGAGGAAAAATTATGTTCAGAGAACTTTTCAACTTGAGAATTAAATTTGGTTCCAACCCTCATTTTTGCCAGGCAAAGCATTATGCAGCAATCACTTCCATATTTCATTAAATATCACACACACACATCAGTGTGTGTGTATAAACATACATACATATGCTTTGTTAATTAGGATATATGGGTATAATGAATATATGTATCTATGTAAAGATCTAGTTAGTTGTTGAGGAAGGATTCTCATTTAAATTCTGACTTTTTTAAAAGAATATTATTTTAAAAAGAAAAGTGGTCTGGGCGTGGTAACTCAGGCCTGTAATCCCAGCACTTTGGAGGGCCAAGGTGAGCAGATTGCCCGAGCCCACAGGTTCAAGACCAGCCTGGGTAACTTGGCGAGACCTCGTCTCTACAATAAACCAAAAAATTAGCCAGGCGTGGAAGCGCACGCCTATAGTTCCAGCTACTTGGAAGGCTGAGACAGAAGAATTGCCTGAGCCCAGCAGGTCAACGCTGGGGTGGTCATGAGCGTGCCACTGCACTCCAGCCAGAGCCACTGAGTGAGACTTCAACTAAAAAAAAAGAAAGAAAGAAAAGAAAAGTGGAGCTTAGATAAGAATATTGACATTTCAAAGCTAGGAGGGGTTTGGGGTTTGAGTATTACAGTGAATAGAATTATTTACAGCAAATGAACATCAAGTGTCTGCTGTGTCCCCTGCCTTGAGGGTTATGAGAGGAGAATACAGTGGGGAACAAAAAAACCCTGGAATTTACTTTTGGAAGGCAACTTCTTGTAGTACAGGCTTCCCACGCTAGGTAAGTGTTATAGGAACCCGTCAGCATCAGTGTACCAGCCAGTGTTGTTGTGAGAGGTTGCATTCAGCTTCAGTGAGTTTTTTTGGAGATTTTTTTTTTTTAATCCAAAATGTGTTTATTGGGATGGTTTCCCATTCATCTTGATTGGGGTGCTTTTAGTGCTGCTTCCTCCTGAAGGAACATCCTTCTGTGAGCCTTGCTTTTTCTCCTGTAGGCTGACAGAGGACAGTGGAGCAGCCAACACACAAAACTACTGTTTGTGCATGGCTAAAGACCGTGGTGATTTTATAGCATCCTGGGCATTTCACGTCCATGAAGTACGCGTTGGGGGCTCTGCACCAGGCGCTTCTTCTTGTGTTTCCTCTTCTCCTCTGGAGAGGGATGAAGGAGGTCCTTTGCGAGAGGCATGTTCGTGGGTAGGCCGTCACCGCCGGAAAGGCTGGAGATTTTTTGGATGCGTTTGCCCATTGCATGATGGGTGATTTATGAGCACACCAACCACACCGCACTGAGCGTTCAGCAGTTTTTGACCAAAAACGGCATGACCCCCATTCCCCTCCCTCTCTATTCACCTGATCTCGCCCCGAGCAACATTTGTTTTTTGTTTCCCTGAATGAAAAAGTCCTCAAAGGGAAACATTTTGCTGATGTAAGGAGGTGTAACAAAAAACAGCAGAAGCACTAAAAGGTATCAAAATGGATGAGTTCAAAAACCGTTTTGAGCAACAACAACAAAAAAAAGCGTCTTGATGGGTTTATTGCATCAAACAGAGAGTACTTTGAAGGTGATTGAATTTTAAATATGTAAAAATACACGTTTTTTTATAAATAAATTCTGGATTTTGGGGGTTCCCCCTCCTATGACACACATACGATATCAGAAGGGCCCAAACGCATGATCCAGGCAGTGCCAGGGGAATGGGGGTGAGGGGTGGGTTGAGGCTGGTGTCAGGGAAGACTTCAGAGGGAGTTGGAGCCTGACATGTGAACTGGAGGGAAGCTGGTGTTTTGGAGACCGTGCAGAGCACCCACTTCTGGTTGCACCCATGAGGCAGAGGACCTCTGGCTTGGGGTCACTGTGCTGCTTATGCTCTTGCTGTCACACCAAGCGGAGATAAGGAGGAAGGCAGGGACCAGCAAGGCGGCCACATGAAAACCAGCCCTGTGTCCTGATCTGTAAGGTCAGAGAGTGTTCTCAGTGCTTTAGAACAAAGTCATCTGTTGATCCGGTAATCAGATGAAGACAGAAGCAGAATCGCTGGCTCCTCTGAAGGCTGTGTTTATGATTTCAGCAGAGGGAGGGCTGTGAGAGATTGTGCTGGCCTGACAGGAAGTGAGCATTCATGCTGCCTGCCCACTTCCGTCCTGGGTCCAAACACCTTCATGGCCTCTGAGCCTCTAGGCTTCCATGGAGGCCTGATCTATAAGGCAGACCCAGGGGCTTTGCTTCTCAGATATGGTCTCTCAGAGGGATCTGGGGTGACCAGAAACTCTGTTTCCTTCAGTCCTACATCCCTCCTTCAACTTCAAATACCAGAAACATGCCCTTCTCCCAATGTCAACCCCAGATCTCTCAAATCCAAGACCTTATTTCTGAAAGGATGCTAAAGAGGATAGGAATGTTCTTTTCCCTAACACCAACCACAAGGACCAGGTACATACCCACCAAGTCCCTAAATTCATCTGTCTTGGAATTTTCCCAAACCCTGGTTGAACTTGTTTCTGTTTCTACCTTGTGTCAGCAAGTAGAGAACTCTAGGGCCTCACATGCTGGGAGAAGAAACCCCATTCATTAGGCCTATGCCTCCCTGGTTTGCAGGCCCCATGGGGCTGAGTGATGATCTGGGCTGCCTCGCTCCACACCCTTCATAAATGAAAGTTCAACTTTCTCCCTCCCCTCTGCCTCTGCTTCCCAAAACGACAAACCCCTCTGGCAAGGCAGCAGCCACTGGTCCTGAACCCAGATCCCTTTCCTGACTCTAGATAAAGTAGCGGCAAGAGAGGTGCCTTTATTGATTTTTCTTTTTTTCCCCAGAAGATATCTATTGAATACTCAGTACATGCTAGGCATTGTGCTAGGCTGGGGACATACGAGGACTCAGAGAAGTTGAAAGAAGGACAGTGCCCAAGGTGGTAAGTGCTGTGATAAGTTAGGAGAGATGGCGGGGCCTCTGTTCAAACCAGTCCTGGTGGAGGGACAAGGAAGATTCCTGAAAGAAGGGCATGTACATTGAGGTTGGAGGATGGAGTGGATAAGGGAGGAGTGGGCATCCGGACAGAGAGCATGCTGTGCAGAGAGCATTCTGGGCAAGACTGAGAGGCAGGACGAAGCTAGTGAGTCTGGAGAACCCTGCAGTCAGTACTCCAGGGAGATGAAGCCTGAGAAGTAAGCCAGGACAGGATCCTGAAGGGTCTTAGGAGGAGGCATGTGTAAGAACTCGGGACTCTGCCTGGAAGCAGTGAGGTGCTGTAGACACATCTCAATTCCTAGAGGAAGCACTAGGGTGGTCAGGCAGGCCCTGCCTCAGCACCAGTTCAGGATTTTGAGGCTTAGAGGAAAGGATGGAACTCAGTCCTCACCTTCAAGAAGTTCATCGGCCAGGCATGGTGACTCAAGCCTGTAATCTTAGCACTTTGGGAGGCCAAGGTGAGTGGATTGCCTGAGCCCGTGGGTTCGAGACCCACCTGTGCAACTTGGCAAGACTTCGTCTCTACAATAAATCAAAAATTAGCTGGGCTTGGTAGCATGCACCTGTAATTCCAGCTACTTGGAAGGCTGAGGTGGGAGGATCACCTGAGCACAGCAGGTTGATGCTGGGGTGGCCATGAGCGTGCTACTGCACTCTAGCCTGGGCGATGGAGTGAGACTCCAACTCAAAAAAAAAAAAGTTCATCAATGAGCAGATCACATAGACTGCATCGGGTGTCAGCCAAGCTGTGCATCATCTGTGCCCACAGCACACAGGTGCTAAGGTTCAGAGGCAGGGTAGGAACTCACATGTATTGGGCAGCCACTTACATTTGTGTGTGCCAAGATCTGCAGCAAGACAATGAACATCTGGCATCTCATTCAGTCTTCAAGGCAACCTACGGGACACCCCCATTTTACAGTTGAAAAGACAAAGGCTCAAGGAGATTAACCCCACAATATCATATAACCAGGAAAGGATAGTACCAGGATGGGGGTGCAGCCAGTGATCTTTCTCCTCTTCTACGTGGCCTTCTCCCATCCAAGTACTAACCAGGCCCAACCCTGCTTAGCTTCCAAGATCAGACAAGATTGGGCGCGTTTGGGGTGGTATGGCCATAGACTACGTGGCCTTCTCTAAGTGTGGGCCAAGGTTGTGGAAAAGGGTTCATGGAATAGGTAAGGTCTGCAAAATTAGAATGCTGTTTCACGTGTTCCAGTGTCATCTCTCAGACTGTGCATTGTGAGCAAAGAGGCTGATATTTAGACACTAGGGAGCCATGGGCAACTGCAGATCAGGCTGAACAAGCGTCTCTGAGAGTTTGCCCCTTAGAACCTTGAAGTCGAATCTCGTGCCTGCTCTGTGAGAGGGATAGCAGCCTTTGAAATAATAAAATCAGTGAGTAAAGGGTGTTATCTGCAATCTTTTCTGAATCGGAGGATGCTCTGCTGTTGACATGCCATTAATATAAGAGGATGGATTTTCCTAGAGGTGTTTGCTTCAGAGAACTTCCCAAGCCTCTAATGTTAACAGTCAGGGATTACACACCGTGGGGCTGCTGGGTATTTAAGTTGGAAATGAGTAACTGACACGCATCTAAAAGGAAAAGAGGGTAGAGGGCTCTAAGGAAAATAGGGTGGGGATGAAATTATAAAATGGAACAGGTGAGCCAAGTCTGGAGAGGTCATGAAGAATGGTATGTCCTCTTGAATGCCAAAGATGGTTCTGGGACCTCTGTGAATCCCAGAGCTGAGCGAAGTGACTCTCCAAGCTTGCCTGCTGTGGAGCAAGAGATCCTGAGAAATGACATCCCTAGCTGCATTGACTGAGCCTGATTCCCTGGTTCTCAATCAGCAAGTTGCGAAATTCAACCTCTAGAGTCTGGCTTCGCCACAATGCTCAGTTGGCCTCAGGGAATTAAACCAGTTTCCACGATTAACAGACACTAATGCCCAATTGGTGAAACACAAACAATTGGGTCAACAGAAAGAGGCAATGCCAGGGAGTTTACAGATTTTCTGAGGCTCTTTATACACAAGTTCCCCTCTTTTGCTGGTAGTTGAGAGGGAGCTGGTAGTTGAGAACCCCACAGACCTGGGCACGGCCCACCCTTAGTGATGTTTCAAAGGGGGTTTCCTCCTGCCCTGTTCCTCGACTCTCTTCTTTACCCTGCTACCACCCCTATGACCCATGGTCCCCTTGGCCCCAGCACCCAGTGCCAAGGCCCCTGGGTTGCCTCCTCCACCGCCTCCTCCCCCAGATTCATCTCACCCAGCACAGAGGGCCCATGCTCTGGAACCCTCCTCCCTCCGTGAGTCCATCCCTCCTTCGATAGAGATCGGAAGAGGCCTTATCACACCCTTTCCCCGCGCCACCTCCCACACCCCGTGTGCGTCACTGTGGGGATGGTCTTTGTTGTTCCCCTCTGTAGTCCCTCTCCCAGCAGGGCCCTCCTTTTCCTCTTGCCCTGTTCATGCCAGAGAAGGGGAAGAGATAGTCCTGCTGCCTGGGGCCAGCCCTCCTGGCAGAGGTGATTAAACCGCCCAGCATTCCCATCTCAAGGGGCACAGATGTCCTTTAGCTGTAGCCTCTGTTTCTGGAGATCCCTGGGGTCTTCTGTTTCCCCTCTGTCCCCCTCCTGAGGTCCCTGGGACCTACTGAACTATGCAGCTCACACCGGAAGAGAAAACACTAAGCAGGACCAGTGGCTCTAAAAGATGGTAAAAATTAACTCATCCCTGCTCAGAGCCATTCGGGATTCTGATCTCAATCTGGGGCTATTTGCAAACAGACCCTGTGCACAGCTCACTCGGTCCCTGTCTCCACTGTCTCCCAGACTCACAGCCATCTGCCATCAGGCTTCCCTGCTGGCAGGCCTTTCTGGCTTTATTTTAGTACAATGGCTTTGCCTCAATATCTCCTGGTTGACATTGACCCTTGCTATATCTTTCCATGTCTCCAGTGTCCACATCTCCAGACCTTCCACCCTGTGGAAGGTGTCCTGCTTCAGCCTGGATTTGAGTTCTGGCTGTGCTTTTTGCTAGTCAGGTGACTCTGGGCAAGTCACCAAACCTCTCTGAGCCACACTTTCCTCATCTGTAAAATCAGGATAGTAATTCCTGCATGTTCTGAGGAACCAAGGAGCAAATGCATGTAAAGGTGCTCTATAAGCTGTAAACCAGTATTTCTCAAATATTGTAAGCCGTAAAACAGTATTTCTCTGTGTCTGCAGAACCCTGCTCTCCAGAGAGGTGTCCATAAGCCATTTGGGGGGGAAAAAAGAAAAGTTTTATGTCAAGTTTGAGGAAGACTGGCCTAAACATAGTGAACCCGGCTTCCTTACTCTTCAACTTCTCCGAGACCTTAATTTGCCAGTGTGCATGGCGAATTTCCAAGAGCAGAGCACAAAATAGGGCTTTGTCTGAAAACCACTTTTTTCATGGACCGCCTGTGAACATCTTTCAGGTTACTGGTTTCCACAGAGCACGGAATCTATTATTTCTCCTATCAATAATCATGCTAATCTTTTCACCAGATTTATTCCACCATCCAGGTCACTAATCCTGGGTAATATCAGTTCATCAGTATCTGAAGAAGTATTGCTGGGCTATTTCCATCTTCTAGGCATTATGCTCTTGCTATGGGGGAGAGAGGACCCGCCACTGAAGGCCTTTGCCTTTGGACTCCAGCCCTAACTCCCAACATCCCCTCACTGGACCCGGCCCCTGCAGCTTGGCAAACCCGTTGTCCTATGTGTACATTTTTTGTGTCCCTGCCCCCGCCTCTTTCCCATCCTTCACCCTGCCAAAGTGCCTCCCTCCCTCCCATCTCTACCAAGACAATTGTAACCCATTCTTCAAGTCCTGGCCCAAGCCTTGACTTCTCCATGGACATTTTTCCAACGAATGCAGTGTATTCTAGACAGAAATACTGTCTCCTTAACTCAACTCTAAACCCTTAATGGCAGAGAGCATTATTTACGCTTTCTGATTTTTTTCCAGAAACCAGGATGCATTTGTGGGCAGACTGATTGCTGCCCTCCTCCGTCCAGAAACCATAAGCCACACAGTTGTTCTTTGAGAACTTGAACCTCCACTGAGTAGGGGTCTTTCAGAGCTGGGAGTCAGTCGTGGATTTGATCACTTCATTCAATGCAAGCTTATTGCAGGGGAACTGATGGAAACCCAGGGCTGAATAAGACAAGGTCCCTGCCTTTAAGGAGTTCTTGGTCTAGACAAGAGTATACGTACATTTTGGCAACTCAGTGCATTGAGTGTGATAATGAAAAAGAAAATGTGAGAACACAAGCTAGGGTTCGTGGAGAGAGCAGGTGGGGATGGAGGCAGGCTTCCCAGAAGATGGTCCCACCCCTTTCCCATCCTTCTACTCGTAGAGAGGGTGTCACGTGGGGCAGACATGGCAAGACTATAGAGTCTGCTTCTAGGGTAGAAGGGCCCTTGGAGACTCTGTGGGAGGGGGATTCAAGTGTGTTCCTTGGGTCACAGGGAGGGAGGTCTCTGTGGAGCCAAAAGGTTATGGAAGTTGTTGGAAGGGGGCGTGAGATGTTAGCTTTGCATCCTACTTCACACACACACATGCACACGCACACACACACACACACAGTCCGTGAGAATCCCACTTCCCTGCTTTTCCATCATACCCTCTCACCCCTTCTTCCTTCTCACTTTGACTCATCCTTCCTCTCCTTCTCTGCCACCTCCCAGTCCCGGGGCCATCCATCGTCGCCTCATCGAACAGCCCCGTGTCTGCTGTCAGTAGCTAGAGGCCCGCTTTGGCGAGAGGCCAGTCGGCACCATGCCCACACCCCGTGGGGGGGGCCCTCAGGAGGGAAGTCAGCCCGGACTCAGTGCATTCTCTTTTCTCCCCACAGAAAACCAAAAGAGATGTCAATAACTTTGACCAAGACTTTACCCGGGAAGAGCCGGTACTCACTCTAGTGGACGAAGCGATTGTGAAGCAGATCAACCAGGAAGAGTTCAAAGGCTTCTCCTACTTTGGTGAAGACCTGATGCCCTGAGTCGCCTCTCTGGGTGGAGTTTGCTGTTGCTGCGATCAGGGTTTCCAAGACGATTCCTGGGTTGCAGAGGCTCAGAAGGTCTTGAACTACTTCTCTCCCCAGAGCCCCCACCCCACGTCCACTGTTTATTTATTGTGTCCCCCTCCCCCAGGCCACCTCCTCCCGCTCCCACCTGGCGACCAGAAGGTACTCTCGGTTCTTGTCTTACCAGTAGTATAGACTGGTTGGGACCAGGTAGGACTGCTGTCAAGCCTGGGTCCACTCCTCAGGGGCTCCTGGCAGGGAAGCAACTTCAGTTCTTTTACCACAACAAACAACGACAATAAAAAAGAAGCAAACAAGAAGACTCTGGCTCTGCTACGGGACATAGAATCCTGACCCCTCTGCGTCTCTCTTCCCTCCTTACACTCTGCCCTGGCTTGCCACCCCTGCCCTTCTGTCCAGGACAAGAGACCGGTGCTTCTTCCGCAGAGGGCGGGCACCCTCGAGGTGTGCCCTGTGAGGGAGGGAGACTGGAGATGCACGGGCTGGCTGGCTGTGTTGGTTTGTTCTGGAATGGCTAACTCTTGCCCGCTTTGGTTCTAACTTCAGAGCATGCCAAAGTCGTGTAAGCTTGTATCTCGTGGAAGAAATCCTCTTTGTGGAAAAAGAAATGGGATTTTGAACTCTACGAACATTTGGAAACAATAGTCTCAAATTTGCTTTCCAATTGGCCAAAAGATATCAATTCTGATCTGAACACAGGTAGATATTAAAGGGCTAATTACAACGAGAAACCAGTCGTTGGAGGTTGAGGCTGTCACTACACGAGGGCTGTGTGAATTGAGAGAAAAGGGAACAAGTAGTGCACCTCGCTATTACAGCTCTACCTGAACACAAAGGCCACCGTGGCGATGGCCATGACCCTGGGGTTCTAGCAGAACTCAGCTCCCAAATTCTCTTTCCAGTCTCAGCCTAAGTTCCTAGCATACACGCTATTTATTTTCTGCAGCGGTGTGTTCTTTTTTGCGCACTTGTACAAAATGGTAGTACTACTGTGTCGTGGTTTTTTAAACATTAAACATGTTGTATATGAAATACCTGCTTTCGAAATAAGCAGAATGAGCTACACGTGGCTTCTGCAGAGGGGATCAGAAGACTGAAGAGAAACTTGTTTGAAAACTGACAGTGTGGCACGATGTACTCAGAGTGTTGTTTCTGTGTGAACTGCGGTGGCAACTCACGTGGACACTATTTAAGGGATGTGATGTTACCTCCTGTAGATATGCTGACAGTGTTACATTCTTTGATTTCCAAGGGTTCTCTGTGGCTTTGTGTATATGTTTCCCGGAAGTCATTTGATTACCTATCTTACTGAACTGATTTTTAGCAGGAATGGAATCCATTCCAACTATTGCACGAAGATTTCCCAGCTGCCCCTAAATATATAGACTTGTGAGTGGCAAAGTGGCACCAATGACGCTTTTTGCCTTTTGTACATTTGAGATGTTTGTATATAGTGTTTGCTGCAAGGCCTGTGGAATTAATTCATTGAATATAGAGGTATCAACTGCTGCATGTTCAGGCATATTATAAAACTTTAGTCTATGAAAGAATAATTATAATAATGTCCAGGTGCAATACTCTGTATGTGTATTGGTTCAAGTTACCGAGAGATAGGTATGTTCCTTTTCTGGGGGGAGGGAGGGGAGCTTCTTTGTATCGTTCATTTCATTTTGGTTTATTTTTAAAGAGTCAACATGTATTAAGCTATATTAAATCTCACGTACAGTCCTCCTGAGCTCTGTTATGCCCTGATAGAGATGGAGGAGAGAAAGGAATGTTTTTGATGGTGGTTCCAAAGCTTGGACATTGACTGTCCCGAGCCCACAGAGAGTTTGTGTCCATATTTGCATCTGACTGGTGATAGCCTTTGTTATTCACGATAACATTCAGTTCTCTTTTGTTTTTATTTTTTAAAAACTCAGGTGTAATTATTATCTGTTCTTATGATATTGAAAATATTAAATATTATACTATATGAGTTCATGTGTTTGGCATACCAGTGAAATGATGAAGAACATTAGATTAATTTAATTTATCTTCGGTAACTTGACGTGCTGGGGAGCGACTATCTTCTGGAGTTGAGTACAAGCACAGAAACATCTTCATGGTGGCATCATCTCATTTTTTTAGGAAGACATGACAATACTGCCCGTCATACTCATGTGTAACTACTGCTCTCTCTTTTTCTCATTTTCTTTTCGTCGCTATGAACTTTGGACAACCAAGTAAGCTCTAACTGCAATGCCAAATGGCCTTGTCCAAGGGCTTGGTGGTGGTCACATGGTGGCTGGGGTTGGTTGGGCCTTTCCTGCAGGACAACTGATGATTTTGCTGGGAAGTCAAAGAATACATTCCACCCAGCAGTTCTAGGCAGTCTGCCTGGCCCAGAGAGGCCCCTGTCAGCACCCAGAGCCAGGCTTGCTGGGATACCTCCGGCTGATGAAATTCTCACGTAGGCTGATTTCAGTCCCATGTGGGTCTACAGAAAAACGCTTGTGTGTTCCTTGAGTAATGATTGTTTCATTTTCATTTTCACAAGAGTTTGGAAGCAGATACACTGTTACACTGCTGCCAATTCTTTCTAATCTTTCCAGCCACCCTCCCACTCTTTGTTTTTCTCAAGAAAAATTTAAAAATGGAATGCAAAAAAAAATGCCAAAAATTATATGAAGGATAGCAGTTTTCCTGTGTTCTCTCATTATGGACTTTGTGAAATGGAAATATAATTATTCCTTCCAAAGGTGAAAAACAACGCATTCTTGCTTTAAAAAAAAAAAAAAAAAAGAAGGCTAAAAAAATTACCTCTTTTAAAATTATGTGCAAAATAATTCTGGCTAAACATAAAACGTATTCAATTTTAGGGATTTTTTTTGTATTGTGATGCTTTATTTGTACATTTTTTTTCCTCTCTGGATGTAATTTTAATCTCTTGCCATTCATTAGTGTTATTTCATTGTAAACATTATTGTGCCAAATGTACTGTATTCAAAAGGATGTGAATGTGTATTGTTTGAGAACCTAATAAATACAATGACGTTAAGTCTTATTTCTCAGTTTCAGTGAAAATTTTTATTTCCTTTCTGAGTGGCAAAGTGGCACTAAGAAAGCTTTTTGCCTTTCGCACATTAGCGATTTCAAAATTCAAAACCTAGACAGAGTCAGCTGTCTCCTTCTCCTTAAAAGATGCACAGAGGCTGGAAAGTCCTTTCATACTCCTTGCTCGCCTTACCCCTGTGCTTCTGGAACTGGTAGAAGGGATAAGAGGGGCCCGTGCAGACTGGACGTGGCTCTCAGTTGCCATGAGTGCTGGGAGATGGGCAAGGAAACAGGTGGCATCTTTGTCTTTCCAGAGAAGCAAACACTAGACCTCCTTGCAACCAATGGCCCTTCAGGCCTCTTTGGGACTCAGTTTCTGGCCTGCTGCTCAGACCTTCAGGCATTTGGGGGCCAGGGAACCCCTCCCAGACCAGGAACCCCTTGTGGGGAGTGCACAGAAGCAGAGACGAGCCCGGCGTGCATGCTGGCC
The DNA here is from genome assembly GCA_963574415.1 of Tarsius wallacei. Taxonomy (NCBI): domain Eukaryota; kingdom Metazoa; phylum Chordata; class Mammalia; order Primates; family Tarsiidae; genus Tarsius; species Tarsius wallacei. Next base: position 17,079 of record CAUYQG010232594.1, on the reverse strand, counting down.
TGTGGGGCTCCAAGATTAGCTCGCGGCGACCTCCCCAGCTCAGCTGACATCTGCACCCATCCTGGTGACTCCTAGGCTCTTGCAGTGTCTCCTTCACTCGGGCTCCTTTCCCACATTCCACTCCTGTTGCCCTAGCTCTGCAAGCCTCCTCCTCTCCTTTCTCTAACACGGATTTTTTAAGCGTGTTTGAAGCTCAAAAGTACACTCTTCTTTTTCAGTCCTTTTTCAGTGACCTAAACTTCCTATTCCATAACAGTTACGGAAATGATTGCAATTTTACTATTTGTCATCCTCAGGTAAGGGCATGGCCTAACATATCACCCTTTCAGCCCACAAAATAAGCCCTCTGATATTTTGTATAAGCCCTCCAGTGACTGGCCTGTCACCCTGGAAAGCCTCTCCTCTCCCAGTTTTTTTCCCCTCTCAGCAGCATCGCCTGCCTACCTGGAGACGTAAGCATGAATTTCCAGACCCAGCCCAAGAAGGTTGTGTTTACCCCATACTTTCCTCTCTGATTCAGGCCGCTATTTCTAGGTAAGTGACCACCCACGGAGAAGCAAGCTTCCCACCAGCTTGTCTGTCTTATCATGCATTAAAATTAGGAGAAACATCAAATGCTTAGAAGCAAAAGGTGGAATGGTGGTTTCCAGAAACTGGGGGGAATCGGGAGATACTGGTCAAGGGGTACAAAGTTAGGATAAATACTGCATGGCAGGTGACTATGGTTAGTAATCATGAATTATTGAAAATTGCTGAGAGGTGATCTTAAATGTTCTTACCACAACAAATAATAAGTAGAGGAGGTGATGGATATGTCAATTAGCTGATTTAATCAATCATACACATATCCAAACATCACATACGCCATAACTATATACAGTTTGTATTTATCAATTATAACTTAATAAAGCTTAAAAATATCAGGAGAAACAAATAAAAAGGAGTTACTCAAGGAAGGTCAGAAGACATCCCCAGACGTTTCACTGAGTGAAATATGACCAGTCTGCATGTCCTTTGCCTCGAGTCCTGGAAGTGAACAGCTCTAAAGTCCTAGAGATGAGGGGCTCATCCCCTCAAATCTACGTGCTCCCCAAATCACGTTGAAGCAATAAGAAAGGTCAATTGCTGTCCGTATGCCTGGTTTGGAACCTCCCCTTCCCTCCCAACCACATTCTGGGAGAGAAAGCCACGTGCAGGCAGGCCTGCTCTAGGGTGTCACCAGTAGCGACCACTCACTCGGAGTCGCAGGTGGTAAAAGAACCCGTCCAAGTCAGATCAGAGTAAAGAAGGACAGGTTTACTGAGTACACTGCAAGGGAGCAGTGGGCAGGGCAGTGGCAGAAGGGCTGTCTGTCCAGAGCCAGCTGTTTGAGGTTGTTTTTAATACAGGAGCCGGCCTCTTTGGGGTTCCTGCCATGCAAATGAGGGATTGAAACATGGCCGTTCTGATTGGTTGGTGTTCGTTTTGTTGTTGTTGTTGTTGTTGTTGGTTTTTGCCATGCAAATAAGGGATTGAAGCATGGAAGTTCTATTGGTGGATTTCGACTTTGATTTAGGCGCACATTGGTCAGCTGGAGGTTAACACAAGGTGGCTCTTGTCATATAAATGGCTTCTACAGAGGGGAAAGGCTCCTGGCAAGGTTCAGAGGGCTTCAGGGCTGCCTCAGGAGAGCCTGTCACTATAGTTGGACCCTGAACTGAGAAGCAACCAACCAGTCTGGCCTATTTCTTGCAGAGGGAATCTATGGGAAGATTTTCCCTTCTCTATTTCCTCATACCTGAGTTCAGTCTAGCGCTTGGCCTGCCCTCAACCTGAATGCCTCCATGCAACTCAATCTCAGAAGCATGGGCGTGTGTGAAAAGATACCTTAAAAAGCCACATTAGGAAGTGTTTTCTACTTTAAAGTACTTCAGCCCAGACAATGATATTGCATTGGTCATATGTTCATTTTAAGCTATTAAAGGGTGATCAACTGTCCTACTTGGGAATATACCCTTCAGGGAGGGACATGGGTTGAATAAATTGTATTTCTTAGAAAGCTAGTACAAGTGCTTGGCTCTCTTAGTTTCCAAAAAGGTTTTGGTATTAGCATAAAGAATGCTAGAAAATTATTTTCTCAAGGTGGCTTGTTAATTAGCATAAAGGATATTAGAAAGGTGACACTTGTGATGTTGGAGATGATTAGATTGGCAGAGGTATTTTAAAACAAGTCTCCACATTAAAAAAAAAAAAAGCAGAATATAAGAACCCAGAGAGGCTTCAACTTCCCTAGTAGTAAGGGAAATGCAAATTTAAATCAAACTGCAATCAACTTCACACCCACCAGAATGACTAAATGAATAAGGCAGACATAAGATGTGGAACAATGGAAACTTTCCATGTTTCTGGTTTGAGTAATAAAATGGTGCAAGGAATTTGAAAAGCTTTGGTAGTAGCTACTAAAGCCAAATTGCATACCTTTGACCCAAGAGAAAAGTCTATCCACTGTAGAAAGGGTAAATGAATTGTGAAATAGTCACACAGTGGAACATTTTAGAGCCATGAAGAAATGATTTACAACTCCATGCAACAATATAGACGAATCTCCCAACATAAGGCTGAGTGAAGGAAGCCAGGCAGAAAGTCATAACGCCATGATTCTATGAAGTACAAACAATCTATGCTCTTAGAAATCAGGCTAGTATTTAACCTTGTGGGGAGGCAAGGTCATCAGTGGTGGGGGAGGGCAAAAGGCCTTCTAGGGTGCTAGTTACATTTTTTTTTCTGAAGTAGGAGCTGGCAAACAGGTGGGTTCCCTTTGTGATACTTCACTGAGCTGCATCTTTAAGATCTATGCACTTCTCTGTATGTTTGTTATATTTCAGTTTAAAAATGACCCCCAGGGTTGAGTGTCATGGCTCATACCAATAATCCCAGCACTTTGCGAGGCCAAGGCAGGAGGATCACTTGAGCCCAGGAGTTCAAGACCAAACTGGGCAAAATAGTGAGACCTTATCCCTACAAAAAAATTAAGAAGTTAGCTGGGTGTGGTGGTGCACACCTATAGTCCCAAATACTTGGGAGGCTGAGGGTCTGGGAGCCTAGGAGGTCGAGGCTGCAATGAGCCATGATTGTGCCATTACACTCCCTCCCGCTTGGGTGATTGGAGTGAGACGCCTACTCAAAAAAAAAATTACTCTCCCAAATCTGGGATGACCTTTATCTTTTGCCCTTGGGGACAGCCTCTAGGTTGAGCCCACAAACGGCTTGTATCTCCTGTTGTCTTGGAGATGTCTTGGTTGTCTGACTCCCACAGACAGCCTGATCCTGAGGGGAACAGAATCACGTGTGCCTCAGAGACCTTGCCTGTGAGGCACTACGCTATCAGAAACGTTCAGAAGGAGAGAACCGGGACTCGAAGGAGTTTTTTGAGTAGCCGCAAGACTCTTCTGTGCATGCCAGGTCATGAAATGTCTGTAGATGTCTCCAAGTGTGGCCTGAGGGGTCATTCTGGAGTAGCCACACTTCCCTTTCTCACGGGTTGGTGGTCTACTAAAAAGAAGCCAGGGTGTGCATCACAAAATCGACTTAGGGAGCTCTTTCCCCTTGGACAGGTAACTGTACCTTTCTAAACCTGCATCCTTATTTGTAAAATGGTGATACTAAGACCTACTAGGCCTGTTGTGAAACATCAGTGAGATCAAAAGTCCCAAGGCAGAATGTCCTGTCCTGTTATTTATATTCCTTCCCTGAAACCCCCTCATCCCCACCTCTTGCTGAGAGTGCAGGCTGCACCAGGGGAAGAATGGCTTGGTGTAACTAGGGAAGTTTTGCTTTTCTCTGTTTTCCCTCATCCTTCGGATGTCTTGCCCCTCATTATTCCCTAATGACACACCCCACCTCAGCAGGGAAGGACCCTCTCTTGGGCAGGAAGGGAGCTCAAGCATCCAAGATGAGGTCCTGGCCCTCAGTGAACTTACAACCAGCTTGAGACAAGACAGGCCCGATAGAGGAGAACAGTGTAAGGCAGACAGAGAAAGCCAGCCCTGTAGGTGCTACCAGGAAAGTCCAGAGAAGGGGATTATATTTGCCTCATCAAGGCAGGCTTCCTGGAGGAGGCTGTGCTGAGAGGATCCTGAAGGGTGAGGAGGATGTGGATAGGCAAAGGACAGGGAAGGCCCTTGCAGGTGACCATGGAAGAGCTGAGAGCTTGGAGGTCTTGAGTTCCAAGGCCTTCACCTTCATTTCTCAACATGAGATTGTCAAGGTTTTGCAGGTGGGTCAGTCTGTGAGAGTCCAACCCACCCCTTCAATAAAGGCACCCTTGTCTTTGTGTTTGATGGGAGAGTTCATTGCTCACTCTGCCTCATTAGGTCTGGCGAATGCTGCCTGAGGCTTGAGAACAGACCAGCCTCAGCTTTGGGACCCACAAGCTGGTGAACAGTTACACAGTTCCCTGCCTCTCAGGCCCTAGTACACAGTGGAGCAGGCACCACCCGCTGGCTATTCTGGAAGGCTGTGTGTGTGTGTGTGTGTGTGTGTGTTTTAAAAGCAGGATTTATTGAGAGAACAGAAAAGCTCCCACAGTGGGAGGGGACCCCAGGGTGTTGCCCTGTGTTTGTTTTTTTATGTATTATTTATGTCAAAAGTATTATAAGCCTATTACAGTATGGTACTACAAAGCTGATTGTGGTAGTTGGGTACCTAGGCTAACTTTGTTGAACTTATTAACAAATTGGACATAGGAACATGATCTCAGAATGGAACTCGATGGTATGTAGAGGACACATTGTTAAGACTTACAGCCTGCAAGGTGGCCATTCTGACAGGCTAGGAAGCCTGGCATCTGGCAGAGCCCAGAGGCAGGCACTTCAAGTAAGGCGGGTAAGGCAGGAATTTATGCTTAATGGATTGGCCAAATCTACATATTTAACAGGCTATAAGAGGAGCTATGAATACTCATGAAAGGGGGGTTACGCACATATGTGATAAGCAAACACGTAAGTTACATATGGCCCATGTTTACTTTGTGGTGTAGACTTGACATTTAAATGCATTACAGTTAGGCCTAACACTTCAAAAGGTGAAGCAAGGACATGAAGGCTCTCAAGTGCATAGTCTCTAAACCAAACAGAACATGATTGGTGGTCTTCTTATAAGGAGAAAGTTACAAAAGTCAGTGTCAGTCTCTTGTCCAATTTAAGCTATCTTTATGGCCTGTAACACAAGGGTTGGGGGGGCTCAGCTGACCAATGTCTGGCTGTGAATGAGCTGCAATTGTTTTAATACTGCTTATCTTGAAGCCAGTGCTTGTTTCTTGCTGCTAGATAAAAAGAAAGACCTTATGGCAGTTAGAACTTCATTTATTCCTTAAGTGTAAGGCTGTGTGACTTAACCCTTGTCTGTCATGGTCGTAGGTGCTGTTTTTAATTTGGTATCTTATTGCCATAAAGAGTTCATTCCATCAGCTGTATGACTAGTATTTTAACATTAGTGCAGGCCAGTTGTGTCTAAGCCGCAAAAGGGAGGGAGTGTAATGAGGTGTCCCCTCATGGCTGGAAACTCGAATTTTAAGTTTTCTCCGGAGTCCCCTTGGCCAAGAGGGGGTCATTCAGTCAGCTGGAGAGTTTAGGATTTTATTTTTAGTTTACAGTGATCAAATCAAATAAACAGACCCCATCCCAAAGACTATTCTTTGGAATTTGATCCTGTCTGGATGCTGGTGTTTCCTGGTGCATAACAACATTGTGATTAGACAATTTCATACCCACCCTCAGCTCTGAGTTCTCAGGGGTCTTGGAGAGCTTGGTCTTCTGAGAGCACTTCTGTAGGAATACTTTGGTCCAGGCACACAGGGTTGGGTTTTGACTCCATTCAAGATAGCTGCATATCTAGGCACCTAGAAATCTTCACACTGTCGCCAGATTTACTAAACCTGCCTCACTCCCACTTTATTGTCTTGAGAAAAAAAGGCTAGATGGCAAGAAAAGACCAGGGGAAGAGAGAGACTCACAAAGGAAGAGAAAGACGAGGAGGGAGGGGGCTGCAGCTGTGGTCGCCGGTGACAGACTAGTCACTGCTCAGGTGTGCTGTGGGCCTCAGTGGTCACTGCCCTGGGTTAGTCAGTTGACTCGGTGCCTTCTGTAATTCAGCTGCTCCAAGGGAAAGGTAGGCCCATCCTAGTGGACACTGTCTACTCAGAGACAAGGGTAGTGACACAGAAGACAACCCAGAAAAAGCCAGAAAAAATCCAAGCAAGGCTGGGCTGGTGGTCCTGCCTGACTTCCCTTCCACCCTTCTGCCTAGCTAAGGCCAATGCCTCCAGACCTCGGCCCGCCGTGGGGGTGGGGGCAGTGGTCCCTATCTGGCCAACACCTCCCTAGAAATCTTGGTCCGTGCTAATGTCCCTCTTTCTTTTTTTATATATTTTTTTTATTTTTGAGTTGGAGTCTCACTCTGTCACCCAGGCTGGAGTACAGTGGCATGCTCATGGCCACCACAGCCTCGACCTGCTGGGCTCAGGTGATCCTTCCACTTCAGTCTTCCAAGTAGCTGGAACTACAGGCACACACTACCACGCCCAGCTAATTTTTTGATTCATTGTAGAGATGAGGTCTCGCCAAGTTGCCCAGGCTGGTCTTGAACCTATGGGTTCAGGCAATCCTCTCACCTTGGCCTGCCAAAGTGCTGGGATTATAGGCATGAGCCACTGTGCCCAACCACTAATATCCTTCTTAAGTGCCCTTACTTTCCCACCCTCTCTCCCAGCCATGTGGGGGATGTTTAATCTGCATTCTGTGTGGGTGCTGGGGGTGAGGGTCCTGGGTGATCCCTGGCAGGGAAGAGGAACTGACAGAGTCTAGTCTGGAAGGGAAGAATGCCGCCAAAGGCAAAGTGGGTGGGGCCAAGCAGGAAGTTCTGTCCTCCCACTGACCCTCTCTCTTCACTCACCACCCAATGAGGCCATAAAAGAGAGTTCAGCTGAGTGGAGAGCTGGGATCAGAGTGTGCCTGGGGGAGTGGAAAGGAGGCTGGAAGAGGCCTGGGGAGGGGGCAGCTGCATCAGCCTGGAGTCCTCATTTCAGGGGAGGTGGAGCGCATGGGATGGTTTGGGGAGCAGAGGCGCTCTGTGCCCCTCCGTCTGGGTTCAGTTGACGGGAAAGAGACTGCTTCCAATGGTGTCAGCCGCAGGCCAGGTGCTGATCCAGCTGGGAGGGGGTTGTTTGGTCTTCATTTTAGAAATGAAGGCTCTGAGTCTTGAGGAGGCCAAGAAGTTGCCTAAACCACACAACCAGCTTGGGGACAGATCTGGCACTCGAGCCTGACATTTGAATCTGGGTCTGGTCAGTTCCAAAGACCTGACATTTCCTCCTATGCTCCTGATCACCTTCCCGACACTGGTCCTGCACACCTTTTGCTTTCTCTCTAGTGAAATTTCACCTCCATGTAAATTACAGATGATTGTTGCTGTTGATGCTGTTTTTCTGAGTCAGGGTCTCACTCTGTCGCCCAGTGACACAATCATGTCTCGCCACAGCCTTGACTTCCCGGGGTCAGGAGATCCTCCCACTTCAGCCTCCCGAGTAGCTGGGACTACAGGCATGCACCACCATGCCTGGCTAATTTTTAATTTTTTTGTAGAAGACGAAGTCTCGCTATATTGCCTAGGCTGGTCTTGAACTCCTGGTCTCAAGCCGTCCTCCCACCTAAGCCTCTCAAAGTGCTGGGATTCCAGGCATGAGTCACCCACCATGCCTGGCTGAAATACATGATTGTTTGACATGATCAGACTGGTGTTGCTCTCTCTAAAGGCTTTGGATGTGAACACAAAGGCACAGCCAGGAAACAGGCTGAGGGGTCCAGGTTTCTTTCTATTCTTTCCCACCCTTCTCCCTGTGCCACCTCCTGGTGGGGGCCCTGAGAGCTGGTCCTGGAGACCAACAAAGCCTCCGCCCCCAGATGTCCCTCCCACCATCCAAAAAAGAAACCCTCCCTACGGACTGTTCTAAGCAGGAAGCCGAGTTTTCAGTTCACTGGAAAACAGGAAATGCCTCCAAGGGCCTGTAGCCTTTTGGTTGCTGTGCCCTTCATGCAGGGTCTGCGTCTCAGACCAGCTGTTGGTGACAGCCCAGCCCTAGAGGCAAGACCACCCAACTCCAGCCCTGAGAGTGCGTTCTTGGTGCTGCAAGTGGGTCCCCTCTACCCGGGAGAGGTAGCTGACTCCTTCATCCTCTACTCGGGACACCAGACATGCTAGACTGGGGCAAAGGAGCTCAGAATGCCAGGGATGCTGTGTGAAGCACCAGAGAGGTTGATTAGCTTTGCAAGGAGCAAACAGCGAGCATGAACTAAGACCTCATCCCAGCCAAAGGCTGACCTCTCACCTCAGTCAGTTTGACTTCTAAGCTTTATCAAAGATGGGCTGACCCACCCAACAAAGACTGGTTTCCTAGCCCCTTCCCGCAATCGACTTTCTCAGAGCCAGATGGGCTCCAAGACCCTGGCCACGTGGCACACGACAGTGGGGGGACAGGCAGTTGTACTCTAGGACTTGAAATGCTACTGTCAGGGTTGGTGAAACTCTCGAGAGTAGGAGGATATCAGAGACCAGGAACTTCCACTTTTGCCGGTGATAGGGCTAAAGGAATCCTTCTGTCTGAATGTCGTTTTCCTGGTTCTACCACCGATGTCTGAATGTCATTTTCCTGGTTCTACCACCGACGGTGGGGCCCTCACTGGATACCATGGATTCTTCTTCCTGCCTAAGCTTTCACATCTGTGATATCAGCAGTTCAGGAATTTAGAAGGGTGGGCTGATGGGACTGTAGAAACCTGTATTAATTCAGATAGAAGGCTTTTCACCGACTGGAAGACGAAGTCGGATTCTGGCTATCCATGTGCTGATCCAAAACACAGAAGAGTGGGATAATCTGTGATGCCAGTCACATGAGGCCCAGTGCAGGAACTGCAAGGTCACAGTATGATTCCTCCAGGGAGCACCGGGGTGGGGGTGAGCAGAGTGCGGTTGGCTGAGGAGGGGATGGACCATGGCCTGGAAAGCGTCCCATCCTTATTAGCTGCTCGCTTCTGAGATTCCACCCTCAGGAAGCAGCAATGTGACTTGCAGGCACTGCCCTGCCCCTGGAACTGGAAATGCACACCATTATTTTGCCACTGGCCACCTGCACAGGGTTCCATTCCTTCACCAGTCCCCCCTTTGCCCACGTCAGCTGAGAGCAGGACCCTGAAAGAAGAGGCAGATACTGACTGGGTAAAAGCCATGGGCGGGCCGGGTGTTGTGGCTCAGCCTGTAATCCCAGCACTTTGGGAGGCTGGGACGAAAGGATTGCCTGAGCCCGGGGGTTTGAGACCAGCCTGGGCAACTTGGTGAGACCTCGTCTCTACAATAAATCACAAAAACTAGCTGGGCATGGTGGCGTGCATCTGTAGTTCCAGCTACTTGTAAGGCTGAGGCGGAAGAATCGCCTGAGCACAGCAGGTCTAGGCTGTGGTGGCCATGAGCATGCCACTGCACTCCAGCCTGGGCGACAAGAGTGAGACTCCAACTTAAACAAAACAAAACAAAACAAAAAAAGCCCACAGGAGTAGTTGAAGACAGATGAAGTAGATGAAGACACCCTTCATGGGGTGTATTTATTATCCAGTGCTGCTTAATAAATGACTCCCAAAGCCTTGCAGCTTAAAACAATAAACCTTTGTTTCACAGTATAAGTCAGGAACCCGGGTGTGGCTTAACAGATGCCTCAAGGTCTCCCACGCCACACTCAAGGGGTCAGCTGGGGCCACAGCCTCATCTGAAGGATCTACAACGGAAGATCTGCTTCCAAACTCACTGCCGTGGACATTGGCAGGATTCCATTTCTTACCAGACTTCCCTTGGGCCGGAGGACTTCCCTCGGTTCCAAAACGCCCGTCTTTTTTTTAACTTAATCTTCAAAGTAACATCACATCACTTTTGCCATATATATTCCTTACAAGTGAATCACCACTAGGTCCAGCCCATAAGAAGGCCAGAGCCTGCACAAGGGTGGGAATGTCAGGGGGCCGGATCACTGGGGGATGTTTTGGAGGCCAACACAGAGGATCCATCTTTTCCAACTACATATCTCTGTAATGCTGGATTTTCTTCATATAGTTCGACCAAAGCATATCTTGACAGAGTTAATACAGAAGAAGATATAAGAATCCAGCTGCCTTCTATTCATTCAGCTGCACATTAAAGACATTTTAAAAATGTCAAATAGCCGGGATCACGCCTATACTCCCAGCACTTTGAAAGGCTGAGGCAGGAGGATTGCTTGAGGAGTTCAAGACCAACCTGGGCAACACAGCGAGATCACGTCATTACTAGAAATCAAAAAATTAGCAGGACGTGTTGTCATGTACCTGTAGTCCCAGCTACTCAGGAGCCTGAGACAGAAGGATCACCTGGGCCCAGGAGGTCAAGGCTATGGTGAGCCATGATCACACCACTGCACTTCAGCCTGGGCAACAGAGTGAGACCCTGCCTCAAAAAAAAAAAAAAAAAAAAAAAAGTAAAACGATGCCACTGTATTGATAAATATAGCTTAATAAATAAAATAGAGTCCTCATAATTTTTAAGGGTGTAAAGGGGTTCTGAGATCAAAAGACTTGAGAACAACAGGTCTAGAAAGATAGAGCTAGGGTACTGTCCAAGGAGTGCTATCCCGGGTGAACAAGGGGGACACACCTGTGAGAAGCCAGATACCACCAGAGGCCTAAATTCCAGGGAAAGAGGTGGCCACGTGTAGCAAGGGAGAGGAAGGGCCTACATCCCAATTTCTGTTTCCATTACAGTTTTGCACACATAGTATCTCTAAGTATGTTTGTCTTTTCTGCATTTGTGTGCCCCTATGTTCACTCTGCACATGCTTGTTGGCATGTACTCGTGTGTGCATGGGTATCTGGGCAAAAGTTGTCATGTGTACACACATGTGTGTACATGTGCCTATTTAAGCACAGTCCCCCTGGAGCCCCTAGGAATGAGCAGAGCCTAGCCAACAGGTACAGGGGCATCCTACGAAGGGAAGGCACAGTAGGGGTTGGGGAAGGGAAGGGACGGTAGAGGCTGGGTGGCACAAACCACCACCACCTCCACGACTGTGTATCCTGAAATCCCCCAGCCCACAGCGCTCTGCTCTCAGCATGACTCCCAAATATTTTCATCTTCTATGGGAACTTCCTGTGCAACTTCCTGTTGTTCTTGGACTTTTTAAAGGTTGTAATTCTGTAATCTGCCTTTTATTTTGCCCAGAGAGGCACTGTGGTCCCCAGCCACCCCTGAGAGAAGGAGAAAACAATCTTGCCACAGTAGGCCAGGTCCTCGCTGGAGTTAAAGACTCCCAGGAATTGAGCACAGGGACCGAGTTCATCTTTTCACAAGAAAAATCAAGTTAAAAAAAAAAACTCTTCCTGTATATGTTCAACTGCTTCTGCCTGCTGTGTGCCATTAGGAAGAGCAGTGGGAGGGAAAGTGGCCTCCAAGCAGTTTCTCTGGGGGCCAGGAAGGGCCTGCCCTGAGGTTTGCAGGGCACAGTGACCCACCGGCTCTGTCCCTCCACCCATCTTTCCTTCAGAAGCTGTCAAAGAGAGACCAGCTAGCAAAGAATTCAGAAGCACCCTTGGGCCAGAGCAAAGCCTCAGCTCAGCCCAACCAAGCCCCTAGCTTCATCCTCCTGGCAAGTCCCCCTCCCAGCAAATGGTACTTCCTCTGCAAAGTTCATGGTCTGTGCCTTTGCTATCCCTCTGCTATGCCCTTCATTTTCCATCCACCCTCTACTTCTTCAGATTGTTCTTCCAAGTTGCCATCAGCAGGCCTCTGGGAAGCCTCTCCTAGGCACTCCTGGGCCTAGGGGAGTGCTTTGTCCATAACGCCCCCTCCCAAGATCTCCTCCCCAAGGCTCCAACCTGGTCTCCCTCCATGCTGCTGCCACTGCCTGCTTGTAGAGTGTATCCCATGGTTGAGCCATCCTTGTCTTTCTGGGTTCCCTGTGTGTTCCTGGAGCCCCAGATGCTGCAGGCCCGCCCCGGGCCTACTTCTTCCAAGCAAGGTCCAGTTTCTGAATTCAATTCCCTTTTCTCCCCACATTCCTCTCGCTGCTCTCAAAGGGCATGTCCCTGTTGGGTTTTCTCAGTTACTCTTCCCTGCCCAGGATTGGAGCTAACACAATTGGTCCTGAATAAGTATTGTTATTTGTGTTGCTTCATAGCCAACAATGCTTTGGTATGATAAACTCACTCTACATGACTATACATAGCTGATGTGCCTTTCTCTAATCACTGCCCCCGCATTCCCACCAGTTGAGAGGACTTTGCATTTTAGCTGGAGACAAACCTTAACTCAAAGGAATGACTCTCTGATTGTGGGGATTTTAGATCCCTTGTAGAAGCTAGGGTAGGGGGTGGAGGAGGGCGCTCCCATCAGGTCTGGCACAGTCTCTTTCACCCTGCTGAGGGCTGGCCCTGCCCAGTTGCAAGAGAACAAAACTCTAGACATCTCCACTTCTGTCCTGCCTAGAAGGGAAATCGATCTCCTCCAGCAGGAACTTCAATACATGGAAATTGTCATTTCCAACTATGTTCAAGTAAAAACAAGACTCTTGGGCTCCACCCCTTAACTCATGAAGTCAGAATCTGAGTGTAGAGGGCTTTAAAGGTGATCTCCTGAGCAACTAGGGCTATGGAATGCTGTCCTCCTGTGGACAGGGTGTCCCCTGTTCTAACTGAGTGACGGCCTGGTAGGTGCCCCATCGAAGTTTGAAGAACTGAGTGAGGAGTAGGAAGATAGAGTGCCAGGAGCTGGGTCCTGGGATCTACCACTTCCTGTGGGATACTGGTACATTCCTTGTATTGGTGAAGTAGAGACATTATCCCCTGCCTTGCAGGGTTGTTGGAGGGCACAGAGTATGATCCCTCAAAGGACAGGACTCAAAGTGGCACCCAATGAGGGTGTGTAAGGAGAAACCCCTCAGTCCTGTCTTCAGGAACTAAGGGAGGGCCAGCATTAGCCATTCTCTGGGGCTCTTCCTCACCAGCCTGAGAGGACTCCTTGGAATTCATGTTTATGTGACTGGGATTGTTCCATGGGCCCAGCTCAAGCAAGTAGGATTCCTGGAATCTGTTGTTTATTAGTAGGGATAAGAGGACAGGACACCACTTGCTGGTTAAACCATCTCCTCTAGACCTTATCTCTGCCCAGCACCTTTAAACACAACCTTTGTCCCAGAGGCCACTGCCGTCTGAAGCCACTGCAGCCAGAGGGGGTGCATTTGGGCTGTGGGCCTGTGGATTCACTCCCACCTCCAGGGAATTCTCCTTCCTCCCCTGCTAGAAACTTCCATCAGAACCCACAAGGGAACTTCTACCAAACCAGCTCAACCTCCACAACCTAATTCCACTTGTGTAGATAAAGCTGTCATCACCCCAGGCCTCAAAACTCTCAAGGCAAGGGTTTAATGAGGTAGTTTAAAATATTTTCTCTTCTGGCCCTTCCCAAGAAGGCAACTAATCCCCTTTTACTTCAGCCATCACCAGAAGCCCAGAGTCCTCCGGGGTCTTCTTCCTCTGATCATTCCGGGCCTAGTGTTATCCAATCCCCTGCCTATTCCCGCCGTCTCAAACCCTCCCATTGGGCCTCTGTAACCTCAAGTCCACATTTAGCAAGCTCTACCGTGCCCCAGCCTCATGGTTTCTTCATGCCATCACAGAAATCTGCTTGTTGTCTACAGTCCTCTCATGTGAATGTGGGTTTCCTCTGGGTCTAGAAGTGGCGTGGGTGTTTTCCTCACCCTTCACTGACATTCCCAAAATTTTTCACTCCTTCCTTCAAAATCCCAGTACCTGTGACTCTCAATCCATGTCTCCATATTATCTGCAATTGCTGTTCCTCACCTGACCTCTCTGCTCTTCTCTCTATCATTGACTCTAATTCTTAGCTCACTGTTTCTCTCTCCTGACTCCATTCTGTGAGGCTTTAACACCCACGTGGCCATCTAACACCCTGATCTCCCAGTTCCCTGCCCTCCTTGCCTCCAATTTTTTATCTACCCTAAGTCAGCCACTCACATGACTTCTCATCCACCTTCAGCAGATGACCTTGCTTCATGGGAAAAACAAGAATCATCCCCATGGTCAGCCCATTACTATTCAACACCAGTGATGATAGAACCACTGAAACTCAGCCACAAGCCCTCCATTCTCTCACCACAACCTTCTAGTCGAAAGTACACCTACCTTTGTATCCTATCAATGAGTTTTCAACTTCATTGAGACTTCTAATCCATTAATCCCATCACCTTTTTACTATCATCCTTCTTTTGTCTTAGCATTCCTCTTAAATTCCACAATGACCGCTTATCAAGCACTCTCAGCTTCCTGGGACTCAGTGTTACTTATCTGGCAAAATCCTAAACCTGGTTCAACCCAACAGTTTCACCGTGTCTATCCCTGAGCAACTAAATACTGATTGATTAAACTACAAACTCTAACTCACAGGTTTCCGGAAACCTTTCATTCATGACCACAAAACACAGTAGACACGTTTAACTCTGCCTAGAAATCCTTGGATGTTTCCCACATAAATGTGTTCTCTCACTCTAGAAGATGATTCGTCAGCCCCTTCCCCTCTCGTTAAACCTCTGACAACTTCTTACCCACCTTTAGCTGATGACCTTGTTTCATGGGAAAACAAAAGGCATCAGCCAAAGAAGTTCACATCCTCCTACCTCCAAATCTCCCCTGTTAAGGGCAACCAGCATAATCTGAATAGAAGCCATTTTTGTGGACAGTTTTTATTTGTTCATGGTTTTAATGAGAAATCTGAATCTTTCACAGTAAGTATAATGATCTGTATAGGTTTTAGAAAGATGTCTCTTTTCATGTGACTTTCTAATACCAGTTTGCTATAAGGTCTATTTTGTTTGTTTAACATGAGTGAGTGTTAGATTTTATTAAGTATATTCTCTATATTGACAGCCACAACTGTACAGTGTGTAGTGAGCCATAGGCAACAGGGTGAGAAGTGTTGTAGATCACTGAGATTTGCATTGATTGTTACATGGCATGAACAAAGCAAAACTGAACTATACACTTTGTAAAATAAATTGGATTTTTATCTTCTTTTGATATTCTCTGAAATAATTTGTATATTTTTCTGTCCTCTGAAACAGAGCTTCCATGTAAAACCATCCGTGCCTGATATCTTTTGAGAGAAGAAGGTTTTTGGTCACTGTTTTACCTTCTTTCAGTCTCGTTGGTTTATTTTTTAAAATTTTCTCCATGAATAAATTCTTATCATTTATTTTTTTCTAGAAATGTATTCATTTCATTCAAGCTTTTTGCACTTGTCTATGTTTTAAAATATAAATAGGTGAGGCATTCACAAGGCTCACAAATCAAAAGATATCAAAAGTTATATAGTAGAGTTCCCTTTGTATATTAGTAGACTAGGTAACTCCAACCTACCCTGATACTGAGAATAGTTAAAGAAGTAGGATATAATCTATTTTAAAAATCTTTTTAGAAGCATCAAGGAACTTGCCAGAAACTAAAGAATTACTGGGAGATAAGGAAAACCCAGAGAGTTAAGCCTAAATACTCTGAGCTATGCTTGCCCTGAGATAATTTACCTAGGTAAATACCTATGAAGCAGACCCAAACTCCTGGTTGGTTGCTTATATAATTAACTGTATTAATAATTAAAGCCCAAGTCCATATAATAGATTCAATTGATGCAGAAAAATATTTGTTACAAATAAACAACGGTTTATGATAAAGATGCTTAAAAAATGAGTCAGACAAGAGGCACACAGAACACCGCAGAGACAGACCTTCTTGAAGATCTTAGTGGGCAAGGCCATCAATCCTCCACTTAAAGACCAGCTGTTTTGTGAAAGTCAAAATTCAAAAGGAGGAAGAAAAGAAGCTCTCATAACCAATTGCCTCTGATTTTTGCTAGCAAGCTGCTGAGAGATGATCTTACTTTGCACTCTCAAAGTTCAGTACCCAGAAAGAGTTTACCCTGCACATGGTCCTGTATCTTTGGGGCATTATCACTGAGTCCTCCTCTGCCATTCTATCCAGAGACAACACTGCAACAATAACTTATTGAAAATATTACACCTAGTTGGGTACCTTGCTTCAACACAGCAAGAAATGCAGTCATGCCAAAAATTTATATCCAAAGACTGTGAAATCAAGGTCTTTCTACACCCTTGCCTAGCAAAGTTTACCCCTTCCTGAGCTCCATAGGACCAGGGCCTCAATAAAGCTCACCTTTGATTGACAGCAGCAATTGAACAACAAGAACAATAACCTCTTAGAAAATTAGGAAAAGAGGGAAATTCCCTAAATTTGGCAGCACATATTATAGTTGATAAGCAAAATGTTGAAAGCTTTCCCTTTGAAATTGTGAAGAGGACAATGATATCTACTGTCACTACAGAATCATTTTTTCTCTTTAGCATGGTACCAGACATCCTAGTTTTTGCAGCAAGGTGAAGTAACTGCTCCCCTCCCCCCCAAAAAATGCACGAGAAGAACTAAGAAATGATAATTGCAAGAGTAGGAAAAGAAGAAACAAAACTCATTTCCAAAACAATGATTGTCTGTGAAATAAACCCAAAAGAATCTGCAGGTAAATAATTTGAATTAACTTTAAAATTTAGCAAAATATCTCCAAACAAATTAAATGTCCAAAAACAAACTGTATTTCTACATATCAGCAATAAATAGATAGAAAATAAAATTTCTAAAAAGATACTATTTATAATAACATCATAAAACATCAACAACCTAGAAATAAATATAGTAAGTAACACATGATACCAAGAAAACAATATGTTATGGGACATTTAAGAATACCTTAAGCCGGGCTCGGTGGCTCAGCCTGTAATCCCGCGCCTTGGGAGGCTGAGGTAAGTGGACTGTCTGAGCCCGTGGGTTCGAGACCCGCCTGGGCAGGCGAAACCTCATCTCTACAATAAATCAAAAAAATTAGCCGGGCGTGGTAGCACGCGCCTGTAGTTCCGGCTACTCGGAAGGCTGAGGCGGAAGGATCGCC
>CAUYQG010232593.1:0-10516 GCA_963574415.1 Tarsius wallacei | reverse complement strand
CTTCCACCTCAGCCTTCCAAGTAGCTGGAACTACAGGCAAGCACTAAATATTATTAGCATTCAAATTTAAATAATTAAAGTTAATAAATTGAATTGCTAGTTTAAAAAATTAAACCAAGGAGGTGTGTCGAGGAGACACAGAGGAGGCATTCCATGGGGAGGCCAAAGAGGCATGGCAGGCTGCAGGGATTTCAAGGAGGCATGCTGCAGTGAGGTCAAGGAGGCAAGCCACAGGGAGACCATGGAGCCACGCTGCATAAAGGCTAAGAAGGAATGTTGTGCAGTCACTGAAGAGGTGTGCTGCGGGGAGAACGAGGGGGTGCACCACCACAGGGATGCTAAGGAAGTGTGCTGAAATGAAGCTGAGGAGGCATGCCACGCTGTGGCTGAGGAGGCATGCCGCAAGGAGGGAGAGGAGGCACACCGTTGGAGTATGAGGAGGTTGAGAAAATTATGAAACCAAATTTGCATGTGAAAGCCCTCCCTCTCTCACCCTGTGACTAATCTGGTTTTCCAGTCCTTCCTCCAGAATCCCTGAATTTGTTTCTCTTTCCTCAATCACCACTCTCCTCTCCCTGCCCAATCCATGTCACCATGTACTGTGTGTAACACACCCCATGGCTATCTGAGTCTGCTCAGCTGTGATCTTCTTGGAGGCCAGCTTTGTCTTATTCATATCTGGATCCAGCATGCCCTGGTTTGGAAACAGGCCACTTTTTATGTCTCATATTAAACGATATTGATATTAATAGCAAAATAATATTTTAATGTTGATACTAGATTGATGTTATGGTTCTTAGTCATTGACAAATTTGAATCTCCCAAACCATGTTGTCCCATCTACAGGTGAGGCACCACTCAGCCTGGGCCTATGTTAGAGATCAGAAAACCATGAGGAAGATACAGGGGAGAGTGAGGATCCCTTCTTCCTGTATCACCTGTGAGTCCAGGAATTGTGGGTAGCCCCCAGTCTGAGCCCTAGGACAATGCTCTGGCCACCAAGAGAAAGTCAATTTATGCCTTAGTCACTATGGAAACTTCTGGGAGGAAATTCTACCACCAAAGTGCACTTTTAAATGCTGGGTGCATTACTCTGGTGCTGTCTGCAGCTTCCTGCACTCACAGTGACTGCAGCCCAGAGGCAGCCACCTCAAAGTGTCCACCCATGTCCCAGGTTCCCCAGGGAGATAAGACCTCCCCCTTCCAGAGCAGAATCAAAAGTTTCTGGGCTTGGATGTTAGAGCAGGGAGAGGTGAAAGTCAGGCAGAGCAAAATCAAACAAGAGGACCTTGGCAGTTCCCGGTAAACACACATTTTCTTTTTCAGTATTTGTGGCAGATTTAGAAAGATTGACAGAAAATAAAAGTGTCTACATTTCAAATTTTAATAATTTTAATAAACATAGCACTTTATTTTTAAAGCTCACAACTTAAACTAGAACAGCTCTTTATAACAAAGTGTGTATAGGGCACCCTTGACACAAACAAATCCATCTTAGAAAAAGACTCAATCTTAATTTTTAAAAGGCCTCATGTCAACAGGAACCAGTTGTTTGCCTCACCAACAGACACTGCATCCAACCAGATGAGAACAGAACCAGGCATATGCCCTTCCACTGTCAGTCCTCATCAGACGACTTGGTGGCCACAAAAAGAACAGGGCTTCACCGGCTCAAAACTGCCACTTTAAGAGATACCATCTTGTTGACACCTGTGATAAGCTCCTGTCATCTCCCACCAGAGGCTCTGCCCACATTCTTGCAAGATGTTGATGTGCCATCCATGTCAGCACAGAAAAACTCCTTCTCACCTTCCTTCCCATGAACTGGTTCACTAACACTTTCTCCTATTCATTTTCTTTTGACGTCCACTGTTACTTTGTTTGGTGTGGAACGTTTAATGTATGACATTTATATATTGATTAAGTACACTACTAGCTATGGTGTGCAATATTGGCTGACTTGTGGAGTGACTTGAGCCTTACATGCCTGCAGCTCTGACTACCGAGTAAATAGGAAGCACTAAGGAGAATTGCCTGCCTCCTTGGGAACTCCATGTAGTTTATGGCTTTTATGATCACACCAGCATCAATAAAAGTCTGACATTATGGAACAACACAGACCTGGACGCCCATGGTTACCTCTGACCTCATGCCACTCAGGACATGGAGTGTAATAATAATTATTATTATTTGAATTGTGGTCTCACTCTGTTGTTCAGATTGAGTGCAGTGGCACAATCATGGTTCACCACTTCCTGGACCTCCTGGGCTCAGGCTATCCTTCCACCTCAGCACCTTAGACTTCCAAGTATCTGGGACTACAGACATGTACACCATGCCTGATTTTTTTCTGGGGCGGGGGTTGGGGGTAAAGATGAGGTCTTGCTATTGAAAGGACATAAGGGTAAGTCAATATAGCCAAAGAGCAGCCATTTTGCCTCTGTTTAGCTTTGTCATGTTTTTCTAGCAGTTCACTTTAATTCACTCTCTAATCAGGGGCCAAAGACAGAACCAGTTTCTCAGAGATAGCTATTGATAATTTCTTTACAACCTTCTCCCCAGCTTGTTATGTAAACTATTTAACCTAATCAGACCTTCATGACACAGACCCCATCAACGTGGCTGCAGTCATCTGACTGACCCATCCATCTGCCTGCTGTCTATCACCTGACATCTGTGCCTGTGCTCACCTGGCTTACCTGTCACCTTAGTGATGATGGGCAACAGACTACCACTCAGTCACCTTAATGACCTGCCCCCAATCAAAGGAAAGGCTTAAAAGCATTCACCCTGAAGCAGACATTTTGCCATTGTTTTCATTAAGTTCCGGCCAGGTCATGTGTGCATTGAGCTATGACCAGGCCATGTTTCCCAAAGCTTTGACCCCCTCCCCTCCCTTTCGGGAGATGAATCTTTTCTCTCCCTCTTTCACTAATCTGCTTTCTAAATAAGCTATATTTTCCAATCTAACTTCTGTGCAATTATTTGCATCTTATATGCAGCACTGGATTGCAGACACCACTGTCTGTTCTGACCTAATACATTTCTCCTGTGAGATTTATGACCTAACACCTACATTGCCCAGGCTGGTCTTAAACTCCTAAGCTCAAGCAATCCTCTCACCTCAGCATTCCAAAGTTCTGGGATTACTGGCATAAGCCATCATGCCCGGCCAAGTGTAATAATTCTTAATGAATGAGTTTTGTGGGGTTTTTACAAACTTTCTTAATAAATTCCTGTGTACTTTATGGCAGTACTACATGTTCAGACTGTGATGACTTACGAGGAAATATGGATACCAATGTAATAATTTAATAAATAGTGGAGCTTCCATGCTGGACCAGGCCCTAGGCTAGGTTCTGCATTTATAAGGCTGAGTGAGCCAGACATTGTCCTTCCTCCCAGCATGCACATGCTAGAGGTGGGAGACACATACAACTCAAGACAGGATCGCATGAAACATGAATATTGTGCTCCATAACAGGAAGAAAACAAACCAGACAATAATGGCAGTAATGGAAGTAACTACCAGGGATGACCTGAGAAGGTGAAAGCCACAAGCATAGGCATATGCAATGTGGGGAAGAGGACACCAAACAGAACAGTGCATGCAGCATCTCAGATGCAAGAAAGAGCCAGGAGACCGTTTGGCCAGCGTGTGACTGGAGGGGAGAGCAGAAGGGAAGGGGAAGTCAAAGAGATGGTCAGAGAGCAGAGGCACATGAGGCGGGGGGCATTCGGGCCATGTAGAGAAGCTCTATTTTGACACTGATTGCAGTGAAATCAATGAGGGATAGGCACAGGGCCACAATGCAATCTGTTTTACAATTTCAGGAGACATCTCTCATGATTGTGTGGATAGGGATTGTGTCATTCAGGAGACAACTCTCAAAAGTGTGTGAGTGGGGATCGTGTCATTAGGAGACAACTCTCAGGAGCATGTGGGTAGGGACTGTGCCATTAGGAGACAACTCTCAGGAACTTGTGGGTGGGGATTGTGTCATTCAGGAGACAACTCTCAGGAGTGTATGGGTAGGGATCTAGAACATTTCTACAGAGACGTGTGCAGGGAGGCCTGGTCTAGGTGTGAGAGGTTTGAGATATCCCAGTGGATATATCAAGAGGCAGCATGGTTATAAATTAAGTTTAGATTTTAGAAGAAACTTCTACTCTACCGCTCACCAAAGCAAAATGTTTTGTAGATCCTTTTAATCTTGACAAAGTCAAAAAAAGCATGGATTTTCCCTCTGCCTAGAAGCTTTACTGTGGGGCCCATGTCTGGGCAGGGGCAGGTGAGAGCCGTAGGTGAAGCTCTTTGCCATGGGAATATGGCTGCACCCCAGCCTAGCCCAGCAGCATCTATACAGTCATGAATGAGCTCCTAATCCCAGAACTGTCCTGTAGCTGTTGGATAACAGTCTGCAATCTGGGAGACTGGTTTTATAATTCTGCCCAAATGTCATAACCTTGTATCAGACTTCTGAGAAGAACTAGTGGCTAGCAGAGAAAGTAGAAGTAGAAGGTCACTGAAGAAAGATGGCTCTCCCCTGGCAAAATGACTGAGAATAACCCAGGCCTCCCATTCTGCTCCCCTTGCTCTGCTTTTGTGCAATGGTGGCTGGTCTGAATCTGGCGCTTACCAGCTAGTGGTAGGTGATGCTTTCAGCATCACTATAGATAATCACTAGTTGATGACAAATTTACTCTCACCTACCATCCCTCATTAGAGACTCTGTCTCTGGTTATATGAGTCAAACTTAATTGCACAAGAAACAGCTTTTTTTTTCTAGTAAGTAATAGCTAGACTGAGCCGATCTAACATACTTAATGTATCCCTAATGGAAAAAAAAGAAAAAGCAATGTTTCCCGCATTTGCAATGCCTGGAAAAAAAAGTTAAACCTGATTAGTTAGTAAAAGGTAGCTATCATTTTTCTTCAACAAAATGTTACTAAATTAAAGCTAAAGTGATTAAAAAATATGCCAAAACCTAATAAATACTCAAAAGCATGCATAGCTTCCTAAATGTCTCTTGATTGCTTGTCATTTTTGTTAGGATGATCAAATTATTAAAATACATATGCTAGCATGATTTGTGTAGAATGTTTGCATTAAGAAGAGGTGGTTTTGTCTCATGTGAAAACAGTAGTTACTCCAAAATTACTCATGGAAACTAATAAAGACTGTTCTTAAGCAGAGACAGTAACTATGGGTAACTACACCTACTTGCCTCTCAAAGTGGCCCAAGGAAATGGAAGCAGAAAATGATGTAATCAGAACTTCAGATGGGTGGGAAGTGCCTTGGGGTCAGTTCTTCTGGCTCCAGTTCTTCTGGTTGGCTGGCTGTCTTCATGGCTTAAACTCAGCAAGGCGTTATTGACATTTTGCTTTTGTGTACAGACTTTTATATGTAGATGTAGCCAATACATAATTTCTTTTTTTTTAATTTTTGAGTTGGAGTCTCACTCTGTTGCCTAGACTGGAGTGCAGTGGCATGCTCCTGGCCACGCAGCCTCAATCTGCTGGGCTCTGGCGATCCTTCCATCTCAGCCTTCCAAGTAGCCAGAACTATGGGTGCATACTATCACACCCAGCTAATTTTTTTTTTGTAGAGACTAGGTCTTGCCAAGTTTCCCGGGTGGGTCTTGAACCCACAGGCTCAGGCAATCCACTCACCTCAGCCTCCCAAAGTGCTGGGATTACAGGCTGAGCCACCCACCCTGGCCACCAATGCATAATTTCTTGGATAAATTGGGTGCTCCAAATCTATTATTCTGGCTTGAGACATATGTCTTTTTGGCCTTAGATACCATTCACAAGCTTTGCTGGTGACTTGCATCATGGTTGTGCCCCCAAAAAGTGTTAGTTGAATTCCTGCTGTGTAAGTATAGAGCCAATTAAGTCAGGGGTGCTGGAAACAACTCCCATATGTCTAACTTTTTCAGTCCTCTAACATTTTTCTTAATGTTAGACCACATGGAAATAAACTATAGCTCACCAGTTTGGAAATGTGACACATCACTGACATCTAATCAGATTTTGGGGAAAATAACACATGCTAATGTCAGAATGCCTTAATTATTTTAGCTTCCTTTGCCATCCTAAATAGAATTGTAAGGCAATGGGTGGAAGCCCTTGGGAATTCCTTGTGTGCTCCATCACATTTTTTGCATTTCCTGATCATGGACTGCACTATGAAAAAATCAGTGCACCTTCTAACCACATAAAATATAAATATTTTGCCAAGCTAGTAAAACTTATATCACTTTGCTATACTGATGAACAAGATGCCTCTAAAGTAAAATCTTGTAAAACATACAAAAGCCATAAATGTTATCAAGAAATATTAATCAATTTGCACAGTTATTGCAAAGAATTAGGAAATGCCAGGTGCAGTGGCTCACACCTGTAATTCCAGCACTTTGGGAAGCAGAGGTGAGAGGATTGCTCAGGGGTTTGAGACCTGAAATTGCTAATGAAACAGAAAACACAAAGTTCCATTACTTAGAAATTGTTAAAGTTTGTATTAACAACTGTTGGATAAAAAGGACAATTAAAAACTAAAAGTACGCCAGGCTCGGTGGCTCAGTCTGTAATCCCGCCCTTTGGGAGGCCGAGGTGAGTGTATTGCCTGAGCCCGCGGGATCAAGACCCGCCTGGGCAACTTGGCGAGACCTCATCTCTACGATAAATCAAAAAAATTAGCCGGGCGTGGTAGTGCTTGCCTGTAGTTCCAGCTACTTGGAAGGCTGAGGTGGAAGGATCGCTGGAGCTCAGCAGGTCGAGGCTGCGGTGGCCGGGAGCAGCCACTGCACTCCAGTCTGGGTGACAGAGTGAGACTCCAACTCCAAAAAAAAAAACACCTAAAAGTACATAATTTTCATTAAAAGAGAAGGATAATGAAAACACCACACATCAGAAAGCTGTGATCGAAATAGCAATAATAGCACTAAATATTATTAGCATTCAAATTTAAATAATTAAAGTTAATAAATTGAATTGCTAGTTTAAAAAATTAAACCAAGAAAAAATACTTAAAGAAAGCATGAGAAGAATGATAAAAATAAAAGCACAATATAATGATGAGAATATAAAATGTATGTAATTAATAATTTTAAAAATCCTGAATTTTGTAAAATATAAAAATAGACAAAGTACTAGCCAACTTGATTAATACAACAGAGAAAAACACCAACAGACAAAAAAATTAGAAGAAAGGCATCATCATTGAAACATAATTTTTAAAACATTACCAGAGAGTGCTTTATAGAAATTGATGAAAATAAATTTGAAAATCTAGGTGAACTAATTAAGCCTCCTCCTCATATAATAGGATTTTCTCAAAAAAAATTCTGTTAGAAGTACAAATAGATTATTCTTAAAAGTTAATGAAATGGAAATATTCTCAATTCATCTTTCATTCAACTATACCTAATGTAACCTGAATATTCTAGGTACAGAGAGGCACCAAAGCATCTCTCTGCATTTAAGGGGCTTTCATGAAGAAAAGCAACATCTTGGACATTAGTGATTTTAAAATGAGCTGGTGATAATGCTGCATACATTTGGCTAATTTAAATTTTTGATTTATTGGAAGTTTGCTTGCATTCTCCTTTGGAAAAGGAAAAAAGCATTGCAGGAGGATGTTGCAGCCAGCATATGACTGCATTATTTTAAAAGGCTGCAGTGGCTCACATCTGTCATCCTAGCACTTTGGGAGGTGGAGGCAAGAGGATCATTCTGAGTCCAGGGGTTCGAAACCAGCCTGGACAACTTGGTGAGGCCTCATCTCTACAATTAAAAAAAATTAGCCAAGCGTGGTGGCACGTGCCTATGTTTCCAGCTACTTGGAAGGTTGAGGTGGAAGGATCACCTGAGCCCAGCAGGTCAAGGCTGCGGTAGCCATAAGTGTCCACTGTACTCCAGCCTGGGTGACAGAGTGAGACTCCTACTCAAAAAATAAAAAATAAAATAAGAGGCTGCTTACCCGTTTAGAGAAGCAGAGATAAACTTAAGGCCAGTGTTGTGAAGGCCAGCAGTATTCCATGTTGCATTCCTCAAATAGTTTTGAATACTCATGTATTAAGCTGCCTGATGAATGATTTTATACATTTGAGCAGGGAGTGGAGCCTAATAAATATCCTAATAATAAAATCCCAGTCTTGATATTTTTCTTCTTTGAAATGTGACTTGTCAAACATTATAAACACAAAAGGATGGGATCGGAAATCAATAGCACTGAGTCATTTCACAGAGGAGCTTGTTTGCCTCTGCACTTGTAAATGTTAGCCTCATAAGGTGCAGAAGGATTGCAAATTAAAAGATTTGCATCAGCTGCAACAGGCACATTTATTCCCAACGTAGAACTCATCTGAAGAAAAGTTTTTCCAACCACAGCTTCTTAGACTCCCATGTGATATAAAATGACATGAGACCAAACAGATCCCCAGACAAGGCTTTACTGGGAACTTGTACAAAGGAGACAGCACAGAAGGAAGAGCTCTCAACCTGGCTCCCTGAAGCGGACTGCTGGACCTTTTATTAGATAAGGGAAGGGGTGGGAAATCAAGAAAGTGTGCGTCAGCATCATTAGGGAGTTCTAACCATGCAGACACAGTGTAGATGTATACATTTTCATAAATATCAAGTATAAAAAATGGTGAATAAGTCTAACCTGCTTTGGGAATTTTTGTGTTTTGTTTTGTGGAGAAAACTGTGTTGCCCAGGCTAGAGTGCAGTGATGCAGTCATAGCACAGTGCAGCCTTAAACCCTTAGGCTCAAGTGATCTCTCACTTCAGCCTCCTGTGTTGCTGGGACTAAAGGCACACACCATCATACTCAGGGCTTTTTATTTTTTGTTTTGTATTTTTCATAGAGATGAAGTTTCCTTATGTTTCCCAGGCTAGCCTCAAACTTCCAGGTTCAAAATGTCCTCCTGCCTCTGTCTCCCAAAATGCTGGGATTATAGTCATGAGCATCCATGCCTGGATGGGGCTTTTATTGTTGAAATATCTATCTGCAAAACCTATAATAGCCTGCTGAAATAGCTTGCTTGACATGAGTAAGTAACTCCATTTTGTAGCAGATCTTCTATCTCAGCCTAGAGATGACCCTTTATGTAAACTTCTCGTAATCATATCGTACACAGACATTCCTGTGCCCCTCGGTGATTGGAAACTCCCTAGTTGCATAAATTTTGAACCATCCATACCCCTTACTAATCATATGGTTTGCCAAGAAATATCAATCAAACTATACAGCTTACATAATGTTTACCTTTAAAAACCCATTACTCACTCTGTTCGGGGTCAAGAGTTCTTTGGGACACTAGTCCATTCTTGGTCACTGGCATCAAAAAGGACTCATAATCTGACCCCCTCTCCGTGTTGGCATCATTTCTCACAATCCAGCTATAACATTATTATAACGAAGCAAGTGTTCCAATGGGACACTCTCTGGGCCTTGTTCACATGTGGGTGGGGTGGGCTAGGTTATATTGTCCCAAGCAAGATTTATGGTAAAACATTGCTTATCCTAGCAAATTTTTAAAAGTTGCGATCTGTACAATGATTCTAGCTAGAATGTTGCCACAAAGTCTGGTGGTTAAATACAGGACGAAAGCCAAGTCCTATCCCTGCTCTGTCACAAAAGCAAAGAAACAATATTTAAAAGCTACAATATAACACCTATAAATAGAAAAAAAGCAGAGTGGCAGATGCCATCAACAATTACAGAGTCCTTTGAAAGTACAGCCTCTGCAGTCCTCTGGGGATCCCCAATCACGGAAATGCAGCTGGACTGAAAGAGCTAGCCTCTTGCTGTATGCTCCTTGGACTCAGGCCAAGCACCTGACACAGTATCCACTGCTCCCTCCCACAGGAGAGTGCCAGCCCTGAAAGTCCAGCCCCAAGGAAAATAATAAATTTAATAAATACTAACTTTACTAAATAGAAAGTACCCAGAACAAAAAATAGCCTTGGCATGGTTAAGAGGCATCATCATGTGGACTACCTCCCACGAGCGTCAAAGTATATTATCTAAGAAAAAAGAGTAATGCAGATTTTAACACTTATTTAACAGCAAATATCTAACACTGAAGCCTACATTTTCTTCCACAATAAAGACCCTAGCACTTCAACTAAAGTGAATAACTAAAGCAAGCTATTAAACAGAAGTTTTGTTTACTTCTGATTTTAAAATAATTTTTAAATTTATTTTAGAGATGTGGGGTACAATTCAGGGTTAGGTATGCAAACATTGATTAGGGCAGGTACCCTTGTTGATGAGGAGTGCCCCTCCCTCCCCTAGCAGTTTCCCTCAACTGCCATGCCCACTCCTCCTCCTCTGACAGTATCCCAATATTGCCAATCCCTTTATTATAGTATTATGATAATTGTTCAAGGTCCACTTATGAGTGAGAACATATGGTACTCTGTTCTTTGTTTCTGTGATAGATCACTGAGTATGATAGACTAAATCCATTCAAGTTGCTGCGAAGTCCATATGTTTGTCCTTCT
>CAUYQG010232584.1:0-23480 GCA_963574415.1 Tarsius wallacei | reverse complement strand
TTCTCACCCAACTGGCCATGTCCATCCTTGAGGCCATGGCTTGTGATATTGGAAAGGCTGGGGTGGTCTTCTTGCCTAGGGCTTTGAGGAGCATCTGATGAAGCACAGCCAAAATTTCAAGCAGTGGGCACCAGGTAGATCTGCCAGGGCCAGCCAAGGCCTCCAGGCAAGACATATTCCTCCTAGGACAGCCTCAGGCTGCAGTGGGCAGACGCCTCCCACCCAGACTGTCCTCAGTATTTCAGGCTTTGCCCCCACATGCTTCTTTGCTGCATATTTTTCTTTCTTTGTTTTACAAACCTTTAAAAATGTAAAAAACTGTTCTTGTTCACATAAGGCCAGGCCACATGTGGCTCGTGGACCATATTTGTACCTTGGTCTAAGTGGCCCCTCCAAGTCTCCCCACAGGTCCCAGCCTAGGCTCTAGCAGAGGGAGGTGGCGCTGTTGGCAGCTGCACCATTTGCATGATGGCCTCCTGAGTGATCGGGGCGAGGAGAGGGCCTGGAAAAATTTCCATGGGCCGGCCAATGCCTTTATCTGAGGACCTGCCCCATAAGCCATCTGGCTATGAGGATGGGCCTCCGGGGGAGGACGAAGTCAGCGAGCAGGAGATTCAGCCAGTACCAAGTGTGGCCTTGGGGAGCTGGGTCAGTAGGAGGCAGCTGGGACAGGCAGGCTGCATCAACCCATGTCAGTGCGCCCTCTGCAGGGGCCTCCTGGCTGCGCTACCTCTGAGGGACTGACAGGAGCCGTGCCCAGCCCCCACTGTCAAGAGGAGTCAGACACAGAGTCCAGCAGCTCCCCCCTCAGCAGTGTGTCCTGGCAGAGGGGACTGCCAGGCCCAGGAGGGCATTTGGCCCACCTTGTGGGGCAGACTCTGGGCAGTGGAGGGGGAAGCGATGCCTGAGCTGAGTGCTGGGACCCTGAGGGAGCCTTGGCAAAGGGAGTTGGTGGGAAAATGGTATGAGGCCCAGACCACGGCAAAGGGGAGGTGGACAGGGACTGGGGACCTGGCTGTTCCCTGGAGTGACTCGGCCTCTCTCCCCACAGGCAGGCTGGACCCTGCAAGCAGTTGTAGCCGTTCCCTGGCCAGGTAATTCCTCGGGTTGGGCAGTTGGGGGGCTCTCTGCTTGCCCTTGGACTCATGAACCTCTGCCCTGTCCACAGTCGGGCTGTGCAGCGCAGCCTGGCCATCATCCGGCAGGCACGGCAGAAGAAAGAGAAGAAGAAAGAGTATTGCATGTACTACAACCGATTTGGCAGGTGCAACCGTGGCGAGCACTGCCCCTACATCCATGACCCCGAGAAGGTGGCTGTGTGTACCAGGTGCCCACTTACCTTTAGTGTGGGATTTGGGGGATTCTGCATGGGCTCCTGCCTTTGGTCCCCACCAGCCCCTCCTCAAACCCTCTTCTCTGGTGACACAGGTTTGTCCGGGGTACATGCAAGAAGACAGACGGGACCTGCCCCTTCTCTCACCATGTGTCTAAGGAGAAGGTAAGTATGTGCATCCGGCAGGCCTTGCTCCCCAGGCATATATTCCTGGGGCTTCGGCTGCCTAGCCCAAGGCAGATAGTGTCCCATGGTTTTCTCTGGACTTGGGACACGCAGATCCCTCTACTGATGTCCATAACGATCTGGTGTTCCGCTTCCATCCCCACAGTGAGGCTGCCTCTTACTCCAGCAGAAGCAGTGTTGAGAGGGTCCCCACATACCATACACAGGGGTCTTCCTTCACCATCCTCCCAGCAGCTCCCAGCTTTGCCAGATCCCTAGGGTCCCTCCCAACACCTCCCCTTTTGGGGTCCTGGGGAACATAGTCTCACAGGTGCCCCATGGGTCCTGGGCTGAAGCCTCACCTGCCTCTTTAGGCCTGAGGTTGGCAAGGGGAGTTGTGTGTGACAAGGCTGGGTGGGGAGGCTCCCCTGGACAGAGGGTGGGAGGAACGGGCAGGAGGAGAGCTATGCCACAGCAGAGCCCTCTCCACCCTTGACACTAGCGTGCTGGGAGGGTAAGTCCTTTACACAGATGAGGCCACGATGGCTCAGGTGGTTGCTCCCACTGCAAAACTCCACAGGCTCTTGCTTTGAGCCATAGCAAGTGCCCTGCCCAGGAGGCCTGAGAGAGCTCTGGGTCAGGGATCAGTGCTGGCTGGGGGTACTTGGAGCCTGGGGGCTGGAGACCTCATATAGTATTCAGTGTCCAGGGCCCACACTGGCCCCTGAGAATGCCCAGACTCTGGCTGCCATGTGTGGCCATAGCACTGGGGTGGGGAGAGGGCCATGGCATGTAGAGTGAGGGCTGCAGCCGAGGTTAGGGAGGCAGCGCTGGGCAGAGGCACGCTGCTGCTACAACAGCTTTTCCCCTTGAGGAACTTGAAAAGAATCAGCATTTTTCTCCCTAATAGAGCTTCGAAACTCTGTTGTGAGCAATTTGGAAATTCACGTCGAGTTTCGGGTTCATTAGCTCCCAGCTCCAAAGCCGGAGCACATTCCAAGCTGTCTAATGTGGACGCCCCGCACCAGTGCCCTGAATTAATGTTATTGTTATTTGTGTGGACGTGGCGGGGTGCAAACAAGGTTAATTGAAATGAGAATGCAGTTTCCTCTCGATAACAGCCCTGCTCTGACAGCCAGGAGGAGCTTTGTTTGGTGTAAGAGTTGGCTTTATTATCCCTTTTTATTAGAGCTAATTTGGGCTCTATATCAAAATCCACATTAAGGGAATTGTCTACAGCCCACCACCAGCCCCAAACGGGCCCCCAGCCCCTCTCCCCTCTGCGGCAGCAGTTAAAAGACAATTAAAAATAAACTCTTGCTCGTTAAATCACCCTTTGTTTCTTTGCAGTCTCCCTCCTTCCCTCTCTCAGCTCTGGCCCTGGCTCTCCGGACCTCTCTTTCCCTCGTTGGCCTCAGACAATTTCCTCTTCTCTCCCTCCCACCACCCCAGAAAAGTGACTTTTTAAAGCCCCTGGGCTTGCCTGGGACCACCCAAGGTTCTCCAGGCCCTAGCAGCCCTCAGCAGGCCAGAGCACAGTTTCAGGGATGAGATGGACAACCAGACCAACAGAGGCAAGGGCATCTGGCCTGACACAGGACAGAGAAGGGAAGGTGTGAGTTTAGCAGAGGTCCTGGAAGGGGAAACAGGTTGAAGAAAGGCTTGGAGCCTGCAGGAGGCAGCCTGGGGGCTCTTTAGGCTCTATGCTGAGGCACGACAGTGACATTGCCCCATTCTTGACACAGCTGGGCCTTTCAGGAAAGAACTAGCTTTTGGCTGGCGCACATGAGGGGCAGGGAGAGATGACTCCTGGAAAAGGCAGAGGCCCCCGTACTTCTTTCTTTGGGTAGCTTCAACTCCTGCTTCTCAGGCCTCAGTTTCCCTCAGCTGGGAGGAGGGTTGTATTTCTTTCCTCTTCCAGTCCAGATGGTGCTAACAAGCAGTAACTATGGCCAGCAGTCAGGGCTGTGGCTCTGTGCTGGGAAGGATGAGGGGGTGACACACAGCCTTGCCCAGACCCACTGCTCATGCCAGCCAGGGTGGGCCTCAGGCTGCCCACTCTGTGTCCCAAAGCAGGTCTCTCCTGGGCCCTTCCTGCCAATGGGCCTCATCTTCCACAGTGCCAACTTGCAGCTGGTGCCAGACCAGGCCTGCACCAAGGCAACCCCTGCCCACCCAGAGACCATGGACATACCTGTTCATTGCCCACAGGTCAGGTGGCTAGGGAGCCCTCTGCTGGCTATCAAGCTTGTAGCCAGTCCTCCCACCTAGACACTGGCCCCATGGCCTTTAGGACTTCAAGGGTAGCCCTGGCCACAGGTTAGTGGTTGGGAACCCTGGTTGCCATCTTGCCTGGATACCAGGCAGGCTCAGAGTAGGTAAGGGACTTGGGGAGACAGCACTTCTGAGCCAGAGCCACAGCTGTAGGGCTACTCCATGTCATTATCTGGATGAAGCAAGGACAGGTGTGCCAGGTCACCTAGGGAAGCAGGACTGACTTCTGAGAAGGTAGCCTCTCTGGCTTGAGGCTTTTAGTGACCGCCCCTCCTGCTGGCTGGCACCATGTGTCCATTTCTCTTGAGCAGGACCATAGGAGGGTCTCCAGCCATAGTTTGTGTGGCTGGCACCTGTCTGTGAGATCTTGGACAGGGCCTGAGTCCTGGTATTCTCCTTGTGAAGTAGGACGTGGGCCCTGGAGGGTAGCCAAGCACAGCAGCGTGGGCACAGGGGGTAGGTCTGCTGGCACTCACCACCCACCCTCCCCACAGATGCCCGTGTGCTCCTACTTCCTGAAGGGGATCTGCAACAACAGCAATTGTCCCTACAGTCATGTGTATGTGTCCCGGAAGGCCGAGGTCTGCAACGATTTCCTCAAAGGCTACTGCCCTCTGGGCGCAAAGGTGAGGGGCCACGGCTGGGCATGGTGGGCCAGGAGCTTCCTGTGACTTGGTTGTTCTCCTAAATGTTCTCAGTGATTTCTGTGGTAGCTCGTGTGATCCTTCTGCAGCCCTGAGGTGGTTGCGGTCATCATGTCCACCTCACAGATGACTCAGAAAAGTCCAACGACTTGCCCTGGGTCACACAGTACCAGGGCAGTGTGGAGTTTAAACTGTGGGAAAGTGAGACCGAGAGGACCAAGGCCCCCAGGTATAGCAGGTGTTACAGTAGGGAGCAAACCCTGTGTGATGGAGGGTATGGTGGCTGGGCTGGCACAGCCCCTAGAACTGTTGCTGAGGGAGGCAGTGGGAGTGAAGGGGACATCGGAGGCCGGGGAGACTGGCAGGGCCATAGGTAGAGTTACCTCCCCAGGAAGGTAGGTAGGTGGTAGACAGGGCACTCCCAGCTTGCCTGGAATGGAGGAGCTGGCAGAGCCAAGGTGGTAGCAGCCATTGAGGCTGGGGTGAGCTAGGCTGGAGCTCATTGGGCGGCACCCACTGCTGAGTAGGGAATGAGGGAACTGGGTTGCAAGGCTCACCCACGGCAGCTGGCCGGGTGACTGATTTCCTCCTCCTCTGAGTGGCATCATTGCTGTCTGTCTCGCTGTGAGGCACGGGCAGGCTCACCTGTCAGCCGTGAAGGCTGTTGTGGAAATTACCGACAGCTGTGCAAACTCAACTCCTTCTCCTTATTAATTACCCCCCTCTGGCTTCACCGAGGACTTCCCACACCCCAGTGGTGTGGTGCTGGCAGGAGAGGTTACTCTCTTCTCTGTGTCCCCAGCGGGCTGGGTCCCAGGTATAAGCTGTCTTCTCCCACAGCCTCCCACCCCTGTGGCTCTCCCCACCTTGGGGTCTCCTGCATCTGGCCTAGGGCCTGTGGCTGAGGCTGGGCAGCCTCCTGGCTCAGGCTGGGGAGGGGCCAGTAGGAGGCTGCAAGGGAGGGTGTGGTCCTGGCCTCAGGGGACCCCTGGAGAGGTCTCTTTGGTCCCTGGCACCCTAAGAGGGAGCCACTTACTCACCAACCCAGGGGCCTACAGCAAGGGCCACTATCACCCCGCTGCACACCTTGTGAATGTTGGCCCTGCCACAGGGGTCTGCAACCTGAGGGGGAAACTCTCATTAAATCAAGAACACCAGGCATGGGGGGTAGACATGTCACCCCCAAGAACCCTTTTCCAGCCCAGCCCCAAAGGCCCTAAGCCCTTAGGCCCAGGTGTTCTGGACAGATGGAGAACTACAGACTGGTTATTTTGTGGGACTCAGGGTCCAGAAGCAGACCCGAAAGCTCCCTCCTTGTGCATTGCCCTCTACAGTGGGCTGAGCCCTTCCGATCTGTCCTCTCTCTCATCCTGCCCACTCCACCAGTGTGGCCGACACCCACTTCCAGAGGTGAGCCCCCCAATCCTCCTGCTGCAAGGCCAAGAGCTGGCTGGGCCAGACAGGGCTCTTCAACCTGAGGCCTGGTAGGGAAGCCCTTCCCGAGAGGCAGGGCTTGGCTAGGGCAGCTCCAGACCCTGGGGTGGGGTGGCGGCAGGACCCCCACAGAGGCCATGGCCGATTATTATAAAATATTCCAATTTAAATGAAAATATCAAAGTGATATTTAAGTCCTGCTTCTATTAGTGGAAGTGCTTACTGCGTGCCTTTCGGTGTGTCCGCGCTGCGGCTCCGCCACATGATGGATAGCAGCTTGTAATTATATATGGGAAAG
Organism: Tarsius wallacei; assembly: GCA_963574415.1. NCBI lineage: Eukaryota > Metazoa > Chordata > Mammalia > Primates > Tarsiidae > Tarsius > Tarsius wallacei. Next base: position 17,332 of record CAUYQG010232584.1, on the reverse strand, counting down.
CGCTGAGCCGGCCAGATCCAATGGGAGGAGAGGCAGCAGCCTGGGCCTGTGAGGGTTAATTTTATTCTCTAAATAATATAAAAAGTGCTGAGTCGTCACCTTGCGCCTGAAGTAGAAGTCCTCAAATGGGCCCCAGAGAGTTTATAATATTCCACTGAATCAAGTGAAATTGTTAACCTTGCTTCATAAAGCGATGGCTTGTTAAAGAGGCGCGTTCCCTTTTCTTGTGAATAATTTAGACTGGGAGTAAATCTCCACTCCTCCTCCTTTTGGGGGACCACATGGGGCTGCTGGAGGCCCTGCGGCTCAGAGGTCAGCCTCTGCCAGACTCCTGGCTCGGCTCCAGGCCAGCTGGCCCGGCTCTCGTCTCCTTCGGGAGCAGCCCCTCCGTCCCTCCTGAACTTCAGGACAGATGGAGAACTACAGACTGGTTATTTTGTGGGATGCCTCTCCCCTTAGGGTTGACATGCCCTCGCAGATAGACAAGAATGTCATGGTGCCGTTTTCCTCCTTTGACTTAGACGCTAACAGTGGGCTCGCCCTGATCACAGATGGAAGGGGATATCAGCTGAGCCTCTCCATTTGTCTCCTTGCCAGGTGACACATATTTTGTGGGGAGAGATTTGGAAAATCCCACCCTCGCCTATTAGTCTTAACAGCCAATGGTGTCTCTTGTCTGCCAAGTTCTGATTCCATCGTTGCTTCTACCTTCATGGGTTGGTGCCCTCTCATATGAAGAGCTTTCTCTTCTCCCGTCTGTCCACTCACGTATTTCATCAGGGCGCCCTCTGAGAGTCTGTTTTACTCAAGGGCTATAATCCACTACCATCACTTCTTAATTTAGTGCTCACATTGCCCCTTCCAGCTGGCTCTGTTCCTTGTGACTCACCCCCCACATTTTCTGAGCCCATCTTGCTTCCCTGCACCTGAGCTGCTCCAGCTATGGAATAGCCACTCTTCCAGGGAGCCCTGGTTCCTTCTAGGTGTGTTCAAAACTCAGGGTCTGGGCCCTGCATGTCACTGTTGTCAGCCCCTCCAGTGCACAGAGCTGGGGCGCATCCATGTCCGTATGTGCTTGTACTCGGTGTGTTCCATCTCCTCCTCCATGTTGAAACCTCCCACACAGCCCAGCCTCTCTGTGTTCACAGCTTCTGCTTTGTTAACCTCGGCTGACTGCCTTGTTTTCTCCATGCTCTGCATATAGTTCAGTGCCCCATCCTGGCTGGGCCTGCCCCGCCCCACCCACGTGTTGCTGGTGCTGCCGGGGGGGTGAGGGGGGGCTCTGGTTGAGTTAGGTTTCACCTCCTAGTGCAAGCTGAGTCAAGAGGGATTCCCCCTTCACAGCAGCCACCCCTGCCCTTCATCCCCATGGCTTGCAGGAGCGCCTGTGTCCTCTGGACAGTGCCTTTCTTGGTTTTAGTCACAAATGGCACTTTTCTCTCTGTTCATCACTGCTTGCTACCCATTCCAGCACTGCCAAATCCTTCATCTTTTGTGGGACAGAGTCCTCTCATTTTTCACCCTGTGATTTGTGCCCTGTGGGTCTTATTTAGGATCAGTCCCTGCCCATGTTCACAGAGAGCCTCCTGAGTCGACCCGTGACGGGTGAGGGCTACCTCGAGTCCAGCCTGTTCCTGCCACTGACAGCCATGACCCTGCACACGTTACGTTATCCTCTGGCCTCGGTTTCCTTTTATGTAAAATTGGAATAATGGCACTTCCTACCTTATAGGGGGATGGTGATAAAGGAATCAGTGTGAGAGTTAGCTGCGTGCTGAGAAGGCCCTGGCACATGGGAGGGCTCCCTAAGAGTTAATTGGTGTTGTCTGTTATTTATTTGTATGTGTGTGAGGTAGGACCCCACTTAACTTTTCTTCCTGCCTCCAAACCACATTCCTAACCTTTGTGGTGCCCCTAAAAAAAAAAAAAAAAACAGCTGCATAGAGGCACAATGTACATACCATATAATTCGTCCATTATAGGTGCATGATTTTGTGGTTTTTAGTAAATTTACAAATTTGAGCGACCATACCACAATGCAGTTTTAGAACTTTTCCGTCACCCCTCAAAATTCCCTCAACTCTTTGTAGTCAACCCCAGTCCCAACTTTCCTCCTGCCTCCCCACCCCAGGCAACACTAATCTACCTTCTATCTCTGTAAATTTCTTTTCTGGACATTTCATATGAATGGAACCATATAGTACACAGTCTTGTGGCTTCTTTGACACAGCATAATGTTTTGTAGTCCATGCATGTTATAGTATGTATCAGTACTGCATTCCTTTTTATTGCTGAGTGAAGCTACTATACAGATATACTACATTTTGTTTATTCAGTCATCAGTGGATATATATTTGAGTTGTTTCCAGTTTGGGGCTATTAGGAATAATGCTGCTATGAATGTCCGTGCACAAGTCTTTGTATGAACATATGTTTTGTTTCTCTTGGGCAGATACCTAGGAGTGGAATTGCTGGGTCATAGGGTAGTTCTAGGTTTAACAATAAATTGCCTGACTGTTTTCAAAAATGACTTCACCATTTTACATTTCAACCAATAGCAAATAAGGGTTTCGTTTGTTTACATCCTTGTCAACACTTGTCATTATCTGTTTTTTTGACTATAGCCTTTCTAGTAGGTATAAACTCTCACTGTGGTTTCAGTTTACATTTCCCTAATAGCTGGTGATATTGAGCACCTTATGTGCTTATTGATCATTTGTATCTTTTTTAAAAAGACAGCTTTATTGAACTATAATTCACATATCCATAGTGGCTGCACCATTTTACATCCCCACCAGTAATGCACAGGTGTTCCAATTTCTCTACATCCCTCCCACCACTTGTAGTTGAATTTATTTATTAGCTCTAACAATACTTTTGTGGATTCTTTAAGGTTTTCCACATATAGGGTGATGTAATCTGCACACAGAGATAATTTTACTTATACTTTTCAATTTAGATGCCTTTTATTTCTTTTTCTTACCTAATTGCTCTGGCTAGAATTCCCAATAGTATGTTGAATAGAAATGACGAAAATGGGCATCCTTGTCTTGTTCCTCATCTTAGAAGGAAAGCTTTCATTTTTAATAATAAATATGAGCCGGGCTCGGTGGCTCAGCCTATAATCCCGCGCTTTGGGAGGCTGAGGTGAGTGGATTGCCTGAGCCCGCGGGTTCGAGACCTGCCTGGGCAGGTGAGACCTCACCTCTACAATTAATCAAAAAAATTAGCCGGGCGTGGTAGCGCACGCCTGTAGTTCCAGCTACTTGGAAGGCTGAGGCGGAAGGATTGCCGGAGCCCAGCAGATCGAGGCTGCGGTGGCTGGGAGCGGCCACTGCACTCCAGTCGGGGTGACAGAGTGAGACTCCAACTCAAAAAAAAAAAAAAAATCAAATATGATATTAGCTATGGACTTTTCACATGTGGTGTTTATCATGTTGAGGAAGCTCCCTTCTATCCCTAGCTTATTGGATGTTTTTGTCATCAAAGAGTATTGAGTTTTGTCAAATCTTTTTGTACATCAAATGAGGTGATCCTGTTTTTTTTTCTCTTCATTCAATTAAGGTGGTCAGCAAATGACATTGACATTAAATAACAGTCAATCACAACCAATTGCATTGATTAATTTTTGTATGCTTGTGTGCAAAGCCATCCTTGCTCTTGGGAATAAATTCTACTTGGTCATGATATATAATTATTTTAATATGCTGCTGAATTTGTTTCACAAAGTATATTGTTGAGGATTCTTGCATCAATATTTGTGTGTAGTTTCATTTTCTTGTAGTGTCTTTGTCTGGTTTTGGCATCAGGGTAATGTTGACTGCATAGAATGAGTTAAGAAATGTTTCTTTCTCTTCAGTTTTTTTAAGAGTTTGAGAAGAATCGATGTTAATTCTTCACTCATTTATTTAATTATTTAGAGTTGGAGTCTCACTCTGTCCCCCAGGCTGGAGTATAGTGGGCACTGTCATGGCTTACTGCAACCTCGGCCTCCTAGGCTTAGGCAATCCTTCCACCTCAGCCTCTCGAGTAGCTGGGACTACAGTCCATACCACCATGCCCGGCTAACTTTTATTTTTATTTTTTTTGTAGAGAAGGGGTCTCGCTATGTTGCCCAGGTGGTCTTGAATTCCTAGCATTAAACAAAACTCCCGCCTTGGCCTCCAAAAGTGCTGGAATTACAGGCATGAGCTACCACACCTGACCAGTTTTTCTTTTATTATTATTATTATTATTATTATTATTATTTGAGTTGGCGTCTCACTCTGTCTGCCAGGCTGGAGTGCAGTAGCATGCTCGTGGTCACCGCAGCCTTGACCTGCTTGGCTCAGGTGATCCTTCCACCTCAGCCTTCCAAGTAGCTGGAACTACACAGGTGTGTACCACCATGCCCGGCTAATTTTTTGATTTATTGTAGAGATGAGTTCTCTCCAAGCTGCCCAGGCTGGTCTCAAATCCCTGGACTCAGGAAGTCCTCTCACCTCAGCCTCCCAAAGTGCTGGGATTACAAGCTTGAACCACCACACCTGGCTTTATTATTTTACTTTATTTTTTTGAGTCAGGGTTTTACTCTGTCGCCCAGGCTGGAATGCGCATACCTTGACTTGCTGGGCTCAGGTGATCTTTCCACCCCAACCTTCCAAGTAGCTGGAACTACAGGTGTATGCTACCATGCCCGGCTAATTTTTTTATTTTTTGTAGAGATTACATCTCTCCAAGTTGTCAAGGCTGGTATTGAACTCCCGGCCTCAGGCAATCTTCTCACCTCCACCTCCTGAAGTGCTGGAATTATAGGTGTGAGCCATTGTACCCGGCCAGTTCTTCTTTTAAATGTTTTAGTAGAATTCATCAGTGAAGCTGTCTGAGCTTTTCTTTCTTGGGAAGTTTTTGATTACTGATCAATTCTCTTACTATCTATAGGTCCAGTCAGATTTTCTGTTCTCCTTCAGTCAGTTTTGGTGGATTATGTGTTTCTAGGAATTGATCCATTTCATCTAAGTTGTCAAATTTATGTGTGTAGAACGATTGGAAATATCTCCTAATTATCCTTTTGATGTCTACAGTATCTATAGTAATAGTGGAAATTTCATTCCTGTTACTGGAAATTTGTGATTTTTATTTATTTCATGGTCTGTTTTGCTAGGGATTTGTCAATTTATTAGTCTTTTCAAAGAACCAGTTATTTGTTTCATTGATTTTTCTCTTTTGTTTTTCTGTTTTTTATTTTATTGCTTTCTGCTCTTCTTTCTTTCTACTTGCTTTAGGTTTATTTTGCTCATTTTTTCTCTAAATTCTTTAAGCGGGACCTTAGATTATTGATTTGAAAATTTTCCCTTTTTTCTTTCTTTCTTTTTTTTTTTTTTTGAGTTGGAGTCTCACTGTGTCATCCAGACTAGAGTGCAGTGGCCACTCCCTGCCACCACAGCCTTGACCTGCTGAACTCCAGCAATCCTTCAGCCTCAGCCTTCCAAGTAGCTGGAACTACAGGTGCGCGCTACCACACCTGGCTAATTTTTTGATTTATTGTAGAGATGAGGTCTCACCAAGTTGCCCAGGTGGGTCTCGAATCCACGGGTCCAGGCAATCCACTCACCTCAGCCTCCCAAGGCTCGGATTACAGGCTGGGCCACCAAGCCGGCTTCCTTTTTTTCTAATGCATGAATTTAGTTAGCTTTGTCACACAGATTTTGAGATGTTGTATATTTTCATTTATTTCTGTTTTTAATTTCCCTTGAGACTTTATTTTTGACCCATGGGTTATTTAGAAGCTTGTTGTTCAGTTTCTGTTTGGAGATTTTCCTTTTTTTTTTTTTTTTGTGAGTTGGAGTCTTACTCTGTTGCCCAGACTGGAGTGCAGTGGCATGCTCACAGCCACCACAGAGTCGACCCACTGGGCTCCACAATCCTTCAATCCTTCTGCCTCAGCCTTCCAAGCAGCTGGAACTACAGATATGCACTACCACGCCTGGCTAATTTTTGATTCATTGTAGAGATGAAGTCTCACCAAGTTGCCCAGGCTGGTCTCAAACCCACAGGATCAGGCAATCCACTCACCTCGGCCTCCCAAAGTGCAGGGAGGCTGAGCCACCGAGTCTAGCCGGTTTTCCTGTTTTCTTTCTGTCATTGATTTCTGGTTTGATCCCATTGTGGTGAAGAATATTCTGTGCACTAATTTTAATTATTTTAAGTTTCCTGAGGTTTGTTTTATGTCTCAGTATATGGTCTATCATAGTATATGTTTCATGAATACTTGAAAAGAATGTGTTGGGATGGAGTATTCTCCAAATTCTTATAGATTTTGTGAGTTAAAGATGTTTTTGAGTTCAGATCATTTTCTGCCTAGTTTTCAGTTGAGAGAAGGATGTTGAAGGCTCTAACTATATGGATTTGTCTGTGTCTTCTTTCATAGCTATCAGTTTTTACTTCATATATTTTACAGCTCTTTGGTGCATACACATTTAGAATTCTTTTGCCTTCTTAATAGATTAACCTTTTTATTATTACATAGTATACCTCTGTCTCTGATAATTTTCTTTGTTCTTATGTCTTCTTTATCTGATATTAATGTAGCCACTGCTATTTTCTTTGGATCAAGTTTGTATTATGCATTTTTTCTCACTTTCCTTTAAATCTACCTATGCATCATATTTGAAGTGACTTTCTTGTATGCAGCAGGTAGTTTGGTCGTGTTTTTAGATTCACTCTGCTAGTATCTGTCTTTTAATTGATGTATTTAGGCCATTTACATTTAGTATAGTTACTGATAAATTAGGGCTTACATCTACCATTTGATTTTTTTGTCTTTTGTTAGTTCTTTCTGGTTTTTTTTTCTCTGAGTTTTTTTCCCCTACATCTCTCTGGGTTACTGGAACATTTTTTTAGGATTTTATTTTTATGTATTTATAGTGTTTTTCTGTATAGGTCTTTATACAGTAGTTCTGCTTCTCTATGGTTATATATTCCAAGATCCCCAGTGGATGCCTGAAACTGCAGATAGCACCAAACCCAATTGCCATAATTTGGAACAAGTTTTTGTTCATATCTTCCATCCACAAATTTAATGCCTTTTTAATCTTCACTAAATACTTATCATATACTGTGGCCCTAAACTTTACAGTTTGAGGTATGAAAGTAAAATAGCACAGTTATTTTTCCTTCACAATTACATGGATAGAAGATTCATTCTTACTATAGATCTTCGTAACCTCACATACTTTTTTTTTTTTCTTTATTGAGAACTTTTCCCTTTTCACTTAAAGTAAACACTTCAGGGCTTCTCTTTGGCATATCTGAATTGCCACATCATTACTCTTGTGCTTTAGAGCCATTTTTAAGTAAAATAAGAGTTTCTTGAGTATAAACACTGCAATACTGTGATAGCCAATCTGATAAATTAGATGGCTATTAAGTGACTAGCGGATGGTACTGTATACAGCATAGATACTCTGGAAAAAAGGATGATTCATGTTGTCAAGAGGACAGAGTGTGATGGCACAAGATTTTTCACACTAAAAATGGCACTTAATTTAAAATCTATGAATTGTTTATTTCCGGATTTTTTTTTTTTTTGAGAAAGCAGAATTTGTTGAGAGGACAGAAAAGCTCCCACAGTGAGAGGGGACCCGAAGGGGTTGCCCTGGTGTTTTCCATTTAATATTTTCAGACTACTGTTGACTGCAGGTAATTGAAACTTCAGAGACCATGAACAAGGGGAAACAATTGTATAAATTTTTGGAGGTTACTCGAGTATGACATTACATATGCATCAAAGTCTACTGATGTCATTATACCAATTTGAGGAAAGTATGGAAAGCGTACCTTCCTTCATGTCCCCTTACTCTCTTCCATTTATAATTGTCTGAAATATTTCTTCTGCATATATTTGAACTCATATTTAGAACCACAGCACAGTTATTTTTGCTTCAACCATCAGACATAATTTAGAAAACTCAAGGAGAGAAGGAAAGTCCAGTGTGTTTATCCATATTTTTGCTTATCTTATTCTTTATTCCTTCCTGTTGTTCCAGGGGTTTTACTTTTATTGTTTTCTTTCTGTTTAGAGAACTTCCTTTAACTGCTTTTCAGGGTAGGTCTGCTGGTGACAAATTCTTTTAATTTTTCACCACCTGAGAATGTCTTAATTTTCCCTTTATACCTTAAGGATATTTCACTGAATGTAAGATTCTGGTTTGACAACTCTTTCCTTTCAGCTTGAAAAGTGTTACACACTTCCTCCTGTCCTCCATGGTGTCTAATAAGAAACTCACTGTCTGAATTTTCCCTGTGTAGGTAAAATGTTTTTCTTCGGCTGCTTTGAAGATTTTTTTCCTCTAACTTCCACAAATTTGACTATGATGCATTCTGGGTGGATTTTTTTGGTCTGTCCTATTTGGGATTTGCTCAACTTCTTGAATCTATAGGCATATAGTTTTTGCCAAATTGGGGAAGTTGTCATTATTCTTTTGAGTTCCTTTTCCTCTGTTTCAGAGTCCCAAGGTCTCTGAGGCTCTGTTCATTTTTTAAGTGTCTTATTTTCTCTCTCTTATTCAGATTGATTCATTTTACTTCTGTCTGCCAGTCTCTGTCCCTCCATTCTGCTGTTGAGCTCTTACACTGAGTTTTTTATTTCAGTTATTATATTTTTTAGTTCTAAAATTTCCACTTGGTTCTGCTGTATCTTGCTTTTCTTTGTTGATATTTTCTGTTTTATTCTTTTGTTTCAAGCATGTTTGTAATTGCTTGTTGAAGTGTGTTTAAGATGCTCTACAGTCTTTGTCAGATAACTCAGACACCCCTGTCATCTCAGTGTTGGTATGTGTTGCCTCTTTTCATTCAGTTTGAAATCTTCCTTGTTCTTGGTAGGATGAGTCATTTTCTAACCTGAATATTTTGACTGTTATTAGAGAGAGGTGACATCTCATTCTTGTCAAGTGGGGGTAGAAATCCAGGTCACCCCAATTGGCCTCATTGGCATTGTGGAAGAATTTCCTTGTTATTCCTGGGTGGGGGCAGGAGGACATACCTCCCCTTAAGCCACTACTGGTCTCTTGCTGACTGGGATGGGGAGGAGATCTTTGTTGCTCCTACCATGAGGCCTCCTGTGACTTTATGGTGGGGGATAGCAAAGGAGGTTGAAAGTCCTAGCTTTTCACCATCCTAGCAAGGAGGGGAGTGTGCCTCCTTCCAGCCTAGTAAGGTCAACTCTAGGCTCTGCTTGGCCTTTGCTGGCCTGGGTGGGGGTGGAGCCACAGTGTTTTTAGGTGTCTGACAAGAGTTAAGTGGTTGTTGTCTAAGAGAGTTCTGTCTTGCTGAGCCACCCCCTGTCCGTACCTGTTGGCATTTCTGGGTTGTCGGCTTCCTCAGCTACCAGTTTGAGATGGGATCCAAAAAGCAGCCCCAAGGGACCCACCTCGGTGCTGTTCTTTGGTCCCCAGCAGTTGGCCACCTTCTCTTCAGCTCTCAGAGTCAGCTTGTTTGTTACTGTGGCACTTAGCAGGAGAGACAAGGAAAATGCATCTGCTCCATCTTCCTGGCAATGCAGATTCCTTCTGTTTCTTTTGATGCCAATTTTGGCTTATTTCCTCCCAGAAATTGATCCACTTTAACTAGGTTTTCAATGTACTGGTGTACATTAGTGTGTGTATGACATTCTTTGTTGCCTCTGGAGCCGTTTCCCTTTTTCATCTGTACTTAATTTGCATTTTCTCACCCCCTCCATCAGTCTTGCCAGAGGCTTGTCTATCTTACTGCCCTTTTCAGATGACTAGTTTTTGATTTTGCTAATTTTTTAATGGTTCACTCCTTCTCTTTTTCACTGACTTTTGTTGTTCTTTATTATTTCCCTCCTTACTTTGATTTTTTTTTCTCCCCCACTGGCTCCTTTCCTGCTTCCTGTCTTCAGCTCTTGGAGCATCTGTTCCTGCGCCCAGCAGTTTTGTGTCCTGGTTGATGAGCTTCAAGCTCTCAGTCTCCTTCCCTGGAGCCCCCTTTCCTGCTTTCCATGTGAGGGCTCCCAGACCCCACACCAGCCACACCAGCCCCATGGGCCTTCTCTGGCAGCTCATTCACTGCTTGGGTCTGGCACAAAAAATACAGCCACTTACTGTGTTTAGTAATCTGGTTGTTATGGAATCATTTTAGGTTTACCAGAAAGTTACAAAGATAGCACAGAGAGTTCCCATACACCCGTAGCCAGTTTCCCCTGCCAGTAGCATCCTACAGAACCACAGCTAGCATCTAACCATCAGAACCAAGACATTAACACTAGTACATAGCTGTCACCTTAATTCCAGACTTTGCTTAGATTTCTCCAGTTTTCTGTTGCAGAATACCACTTTGTATTTAGTCACTGATTTGGAGTGAACTCAAATGGGTGAGGGAGGCCTTGACCCAGGGCAGCAACAGCAAGAATAGATGGGGGTACATGCATTCCAGAGGCACAGAGAAGCAGAGGGAGAGAGGGATAGAGACAGAGGTGGGTGGTGGTGTTCAGCACATCCTCCAGGGGGTAGAGGGGGCAGCGTTGATCTGGTGCTGCTGCGTGATTCACCCAAGGCTGCTGTTTGCCACTGTCTTGGTGCTAGTAAAAAAAGCAGATGACTAATTAGTTATTTGAAAACAGTTCTTATCTTGCAGTGCCCTGATCCAGACTCCAGGGACCAAACGGTGGGAAGCAGTGCTTTAGGGTTTATACCAGGCACAGAGTATAGACATCAGCTTTATTAGAAAACATAAAGCTGCCGGGCTCGGTGGCTCAGCCTGTAATCCCAGTGCTTTGGGAGGCCGAGGTGAGTGGATTGCCAGAGCCTGCGGGTTCGAGATCCACCTGGGCAACTTGGCGAGACCTCATCTCTACAATAAATCAAAAATTAGCCAAGCATGGTAGTGCGCGCCTGTAATTCCAGCTACTTGGAAGGCTAAGGCGGAAGGATCACCTGAGCCCAGCAGGTCAAGGCTGCAGTGGCCGGGACTTCACTCCAGTCTGGGTGACAGAGTGAGACTCCAACTCAAAAAAAAGAAAGAAAGAAAACATAAAGCTGTTTCCAGGCTACTTGGCCTGTCAATGCCCTGGTGGCATGGACAGGCTTCTGTACTTTTCCATGAAAAGCTGATATTCATCCTTTTTTTCCTTTTTGTCCATTTGAAGGATTAAAAGTTGTCTCATACTTTTAATTTGCATTTCTCTGATTCAAACTGAGACTGGAGACCTTTCCCCATGTTTATGAACATAGGCTTCTTTTCTGAAAAATACCTGTTGTATGTATGTGAAAGAGTGAGAGTATTAAGTATAAAATGTCTTGGATATGACTCTCCTATCAGTCACATGAGTGGCAGATATCTCCTCCTAGTTGTGATGCATCTTTTCACTTCTTTCTGGCATATTTTGAAGAACAAAAGTTCTTAATTTTAATGGAAGTAGTTTCATCAGTCTTGTTCTTTATAGTTTGTACTTCTAGTATCTTGTGAGAAATCTTTCTCTTCTACAAATCATGCTTAACTGCTTTCTAAACTTTCTATCATCTTACCTTTCATATTGAGGACATTCATCCAACTGGAGTAGATTTTTTTGTGCAGGGAGTGAGGGAGATCCAGTTTCATTTTGCCATAGCACCTTATGCTGAAAAGCCCACTGTTTCCCAGTGGTCTGTAGTGCAGCCTCTCTCAGTTAAGTTTTCCTGTATGTGGAGGTCTGCTTCTGCTCAGGGTCAGTTTGTCCCTGAGCCAACACCATACATACTCTGAATTATTTGAGCTTCGTAATAATTCATAATAATAAAGGAAGTTCCATCACCTTGTTCTTTTTCAGGCAATTTCAGCTAGATTTACCTTGACAAGTTAAAAAAAAAAGTTGGAAATTTGGGAATGTCTTGAATCCTTGACTCAGTTTGGTGAGAACTGACATCTGTCTCACAGCGAGTTTTCCAACCCGTGGGCATGGCATCCATCTTTTTTTTGTATAGACCTTTAATGTCTTTTAATAAAGTACTTGCTTATCTTTTGTTAGATTTATTCCTGGTTCTTTTATTATTATAAATAGTACATGTAAAATTTTTATTTTCTCACTGCTCATTAGTGTGTAGAAATAAAATGTTTATGTGGATTTTGTTTCCAGTAACCTTATTAAATTATATTAGTAATTAGTTTATCTCTAGATTCTCTTGTATTTTCCTATATATACAATCATATCAAATAAATAAAAATTCCAGCACTTTGGGAAGCTGAGGCCAAAGAATCACTTGCAGCCAGGAGTTTGAGACCAGCCTGGGCAACATAGTGAGACTCCCTCTCTACTAAAAATTAAAAATAAATAAACAATCATATTATTTGCAGGTCATAACCTTTTTCTTTCTTATTTTTAGTTCAAATGCATTTTATTTCTTTTTCTTTCCTTCTTGTACTGGCTAGCACCCCAGTACTATGTTGGCTGGTAATAATAGTGGGCTTCCAACCTTCCCTTGACATGAGATGCTTTCTGGAAAGTTGTTGGCTTTTTTTTTTCAAGCAAAGTTTATTAGAGAAAGAAGAGAAAAAGGAAGCTTTGTGGCAGAAAGCCCTGCCATGGTTAAGTTTTTCAAAGAAAATCTGCCTGTTGGGATTTTTTTAATACCCTTTATGTTGGCTAAGGAAGATCCCTTCAAACACTATTTGCTAAATGCTTCTTTTTTTACAAAAACTGTGAATTACTGTTGAATTTTATTAAGTAGTTCTTTCATATCTATTGTGATTATATGATTTTTTCCCTTTTAGCCTGTTAATGTGCTAATTTCTGTTCATTGTTCATTTATTTTTTTTAGTAGAGGTCTTACTCTGTAGCCCAGGCTGGAGTGCAATGGCACAATCATGGCTCACTGCAGCCTTGACCTCCTGGACTCAGGCGATCCTCCCACCTCAGCCTCCCAAGTAACTAGGACTACAGGAGTATGCCATCTCGCCCAGCTAATTTTGTTTTTTTCATTTTTATTTTGTGTTTTTTGTAGAGACAAGGTCTTGCTATTTGAGTAGGCTGGTCTCAACCTCCTGGACACAAGCAGTCCTCCTACTTTGACCTCTCAAAGTTCTGGGATTACAGGCATGAGCCACTGTGCCTGGACTGTTCACTGATTTTTTTCTAATATCAAACCAACCTTGCATTCCTGAGATAAACTCAACTTGGTCCTGATGTATTCATGTTTTGTTGTGTTATATTAAGCAACACTGTCTTAATATTAGTGTTTTTATACATTGCAAGACTGTTTGTAATTAGTGTAGGACTTTTGCATTTTTTAACCCACTGTAAATTTGAAGATAATTGCACTCTTGTTCATGAGTGAAATTGTCCTAAATGTTATTTTCTCATTTAGTCCTGGTCAGTTTTGGTTTTAAGACTATTCTGGCCCCATAAGCTAAGCAATGTTTTCAGTTTTTCTGTTCTATGAACTAGTTCATGTAAGGTTGGAATTATATATCACTTGAATATTTGATAGTACTGCAAATAAAACCCTTTGGATTGGAGTTCTATTTTTAAATTACTGGTTCAAATTTCTTTATAGTTATAGAAATGTTTAGGTTTATTTTTATTCCTGTTGGTTTTTCTATAATTTGTCAATTTCATCTGTTTTTAAATTTATTGGCATAAAGTGTGTCCATTACATCATTTTGGTATCTATTATCTGCATACTTGCCATTGCTAACATTGTTTATAACTTATTTTCCTCTTTTTTCCTAATTAATCTTACTGGATGAATTTATAAATGTTTTCAAAGAACCAACTGTTGACTGTCTTGATTTTCATCTCTGTCCTATTTCTTTCCCCCTGCTTTCTTTGGGTTTCTTTTGCTGTTTTTACCCCTGGCTTTTGAGATAGATCTTCTGTTCTAATATAAGTAAGGCTATGTATTTCTAAGTACTGCTTTAGCTACAGTCCACAAATGTTGATATATTTCCAGATCTTTGGAGGTGCTCTAGGCCTTTGGCTTGGCTGGTTTGGGTTTTTCATTAGTGAACACTGAAGACGAAGTGAATGTGAGATGAAGATCTCAGGCTTTTTAATTTTACGATTCTTTTTGTCCCATGTATTTCTTAGTACATTTTCTTTCATCATTTTACTTCATAGCTCTCAGATGATTTCAGAAAATTCTTTATATTTGATCCTAGATTTTTGTTTGTTTTTGGGAAGAGGGTTAGTACAAATCAGCACTATCTAGTAGAAACATGTGTGAGCCATATATGAATTTCCAGTTTACTAGTAGCCACCTTTAAAAAGTTTTTAAAAAATACACCAAAGCAGGTGGAATAATTTATTTTATTTAACCCAGTCTACCAAACATGTCAACATGTAATCAAGGGAAAAATAGAAATGTGTTATTTTACATTTTGTTTCCTACTAAGTCAGAACCCTGGCCCATAGTTTATACCTACACCCCATCTCATTTCACATCAGCTGTGTTTCAGGTGCTCTGTGGCCACCATGTGGGACAGTGCAGGTCCAGGCTTCCCTCCAACCACCTCTTAGCCAGGCACCATGTATCTACTCTTGTCCCCACCAGCCTGTTGTTGATCTGATAAAATGCACCCCTGAGGTGCATGGCACCACCTGCAGTCCTGCCCCTTCATGAACTGCCAGCCCATTTACATCCTTGCCTGCTCACAGGGCCACATGTGCACGCATGTGCTGGTGGTAGGTCTTTCTTCGGTGGGACAGAATCCTGGCCATGCTGTTTCCTGTCCCCTCTGCCTGCCAAAAACACCTGCAATCTCCAGGAGGCCCTGCACACCCAGTCTCTGAAGCATGTCCCATAGCCTGCTTACCACAGAACTGTGTCTCTTCAGCCAAGGCTCCTTGAGGACCAGGCCTTGGGTTTCAGGGCTCTATGGCACTGCCAGAACCAGTGCAGAGAGACAGGAATGAGGGCAGGAGCACTAGCCCAAGCCTGCCTTCTGCTTGGGAGCCCGAGTGGGGCTGGCCACACCACAGGCACCAGAGCTGGCATGAGGTACTGTGTGGGTCCTGTGCGGGTGCAGGGGCTATGAGCAGGTACCTGTTCTCACAGCACGGCCGGCCCCTGGCACTGACAAGGGTGCATGCTCCAGTGAGGCCCTCCTGCCAGGCTGTCAGTCCTGGGTGCTGGAATACCAGATCCTGAGGACAGGTGCCCAGCAGGGAGGGTATGTAGCCTGGGCAGAAGTGATGCTAAGGCTGTTGACACATATTTCCAGTTGGTTGTGCTAGTCCACACCCCACAAGCTGGGAGCACTGCAGCTGCTCCAGCGTTATTAGGGCTGGTTTTGAGTTTGACTCTGGGTGTGTTTGGTAAGGAGTTTGTCACTGTTTGCGTTGGGGCCGCCTGTCGCCTGGTCCCATGAGGAACAGTTGGAGTGCCCCATACAGCTGGACTCAGCAGAGGGGCAGTGTGGGAGAAGTGAACACCCTCCTTAGCACAAAGCAGGGCTACAGAGCCCAGAGTGGGCTGAGGAAGGCCAGGCATGAGCACCCTACTCCCTGGGCCTTCCTCAAGCCAGACTGGGCCACCCAGGCCCTGGGCAGAGGCTTCATGTTTCCTTGTGGGCCTAGTGGGCAGCACTGAAGCGCCACTGTTGCCCAGAGCACCTGCCAGCTGGGGTGGCCTCTCTGCCACACCCCCCCCCCCCCACGGGTATAATTAGCGCTATGACAGGTGCTATGGATCGGGTGCCCAGCCCAGCCCTGACCCAGTGCGGCCTGGCCTCGGCCGACCTGCCCCACCCCCCAGGCCCTGCTCAAAGCTGACCAGCCTCCCTAGGCCTCGAGCCCCACCCATCTTCCCTGGGCTCCCTCCACGCCTCCAGGATGGGCAGACCAAGATCTGGAGGAGGAGCCCAGAGCCCTGGGTTATAGCCTGGCCTCAGGCACTAGAAATCCTCAGGCTGTCCTGGTGCTGCCCTCAATCCGTGCCCAGGGCCTGCAATTGCTGAGGGTATCTCATGGGTGGATGGGGTAGGGGTCCAGGTGGAGCCAAAGTGGCCTGGTGGCCTCAGCCTTTCAACAGGAAACCTTTGGCATCTAGACTCAGTGGGCAGAGCCTGCAGGGCCAGTGGGTACTTCAGGGGCCAGGTGTGGCCCTCTCTGCCCTCCCCATGCAGTGCTGCAACCTCTACCTGGCTCACCAACTGTGCCTCTTCTCCCCACAGTGCAAGAAGAAACACACGCTGCTGTGCCCTGACTTTGCCCGCAGGGGTGCATGTGCCCGCGGTACCCAGTGCCAGCTGCTCCACCGCAACCAGAAACGCCATGGCCGGCGGGCATCTGCATCTCCTGCCCCAGGACCCAGTGACGCACCTCCCAGGAGCAAGGCCTCAATTGGCCACGGGCCCAGGTGACAGGGCAGTGGGTGCTGTGTGTGTGACCTTGGAGTACGCCCCCCCCATCCTTGGAGACACTCAGGACCCTCTGGGTAAGCTCCTACCCCAGCTCTTTGGGCTCCAGACCCACAAAGAAATCTTCATCTAAGCCTGAGGACCAGGTAACCTCCAGAGACCTGGGTCCCTGAAGCTGAACAGAACCAAAGCATCCTCAGAAGAGGAAAGTGGCAGCTTCTTAGAGACCCCCCTCCATAAGAAAGGGGAGGAAGCCCAGCCTCAAGAAGAGGTCTGGGGGTTCCCATGTCCTGCCATCTGCTGTACAAGTGAGAACCTTGTGGGGACAAGGAAGCCAAGGTCCCTGAGTGGTGA
Organism: Tarsius wallacei; assembly: GCA_963574415.1. Lineage (NCBI taxonomy): Eukaryota > Metazoa > Chordata > Mammalia > Primates > Tarsiidae > Tarsius > Tarsius wallacei. The sequence goes on along the minus strand of CAUYQG010232584.1, from coordinate 646 downwards.
GGGTTGGGCTCAGTGTGGAGCCAGATTCTCCCCCACTGTTGGCCTGTCCTTAGGGCCGAGGGCCGGGCTCAGAGCCTCCAGCTTTGCCCTGGATGTCAGCACCCAGTGGCTACTGGGGCGGGAAGTGGTGGAAAGGACAGGGACTTTGTGGCAGGGATGGCATGTGCAGGTGGTCAGCAGCACTCTCTAGAACCCTCCCCCATCCTGAGCCACCCCACCTCACATGTTTGCTCCCTTCCTTCCCTGCAGGAAGCTCTTGGCTGCAGAGCGCCCCGCCAGGCAGACGCCCAGTTCCCCCAGCCCCACAGCTTCCACCCCAGCTCCCCCTCCCTGCTCCCCAGGGGCATCAGCATCAGCCTCTTCCACTCTCTCATCCTTGAAGGCTTCCTCCTCTTCCCCTTCCTCGCCCCACTCTTCCTCCCCCACTTCTCCCTCCTCGGACCAGGAGGAGACCGCCTTGGCAGTGACAGGCTCCGGCAGCCTCTGCAAGCTGCCGTCCTTCATTTCCCTGAAGTCCTCTCCAAGGCCAGGAAGCCAGTCCAGAGCCCAAACCCCCAGGAACCCTCCTACCAAGGACTCAGGTAGGCAACCTGGCACCTTCTGAGCCCAGCTCAGCTTAGGCACAGGGGTCTGTGAAACGCCTGCC